>VRYO01001717.1:9076593-9102199 GCA_009812075.1 Sialia sialis | reverse complement strand
TCCCACTCCTCGGCAACCCCACCGCCAGCCCGCCTGGCTCCTTGGTGGCTCTGCCGCCGGCATGCCTGACCCGCTCGGCAGAGCCCGCTCCCCTACCTGCCAGGCCGCTGCTCTGTGGCAGCTCTCCGCTTGGCTGGCTCTCACTTCCAGATTGGCATTTCTCTGGGATTTGTCCATAGATAAGCCGCACCTGAATATAAGCCGCACCACTGGGGTAGGCTGGATTCTTCAATGAAAAAGGTGCGGTTTATATTCGTGAAATTACTGTAATTTCTTATATGCAGGCTTGGACTAGAGGTTTTTTAGGGGTATTTAACACCACTGAATTATACTGTATACAACTAACCTCATAGTGTGCAGGTGGGGAGTAGGTTGGCAAATGATCATAGATCCAGTCCTTTGCCTGTGTTGTTTGCTCAGAGACAGCTTCTAATTGGTTGTGTTAAGCATCAATTGAATAACCATCATCACATAAGAAAAACTGCACCCTAATGTTGGAGAGAGAGTGGGAAAAGATCACAGGGGAAGAGATCACAGGAAAGAGCAAGGATTTTAGAGAGGACAAAATCATGGGGTCCACAAGAGCATGAATGATAGTGACATTTTATTTTCTTTGTACAAATGACTTTTAGACTAAGGCACTTGTACCAGTTTCCCCAGAGCTGTATTAATTTTCCAGTTCTGCCACCAGCTTCAAATGTGCTTTTGCAAACCACTTACTCTTCGACAATATATAGAATATATGTTACTGGTTTCTAGAAATAAAAATGTGATCACCCGAGTCCTCTCATCCCAAATCCAAACTCCATGACCTTCCTGGAAGTAAAACTCTTTTTGAGATTTCAGTATTCTGAAGATTTCTGAGCACAGCTGAAAATCCACCCAGTCTTCTTCTCTGGTCTGGGGCCATCTCTTTGCACACAACTCACAGCAGCACAGGGACAGTGCTTACACGAGTTTGTACATGGACAGAGCCTCCTCACAGATATCCCCTAAACAAGAACATTGAAAACAAGTTGCATTTCTTTAGGTGTGGCTAAGCCATATAGCATAAACAGACCTCATTTTTGTCTGCTTTCCATTTATCCCTAAGAAAAATACTGCCAAGTTATATTTAGCATTCTGAACTAGTCATGAGAAGAGACACAGGGCAGGGCTTGTGGTTTTCTTCAAGCAATCTGCTGATCATACCAGCTTGGATAATTCACTAATTCTCTGTGTAGTGAATTCTTTGGGTTTGCTTCTCTTTAGAGATCAGTAGAACTCCTTTTCTCTGTTCCCCAAGAGAAAAAACCTTACCTAGCATGACACCCAGACCTAGCCAGGACAAAGTGTGCCTGGCAGATCTTTTGTTCCCACCTCCCAGGCCAGAGCTCCTGCATAGCCAGCTCTTCAGACAAAGAAGATCAAAAGTTTGGCACAAGCTCTTTCCCTTTTTAACTTCTCTCCAGCAAACCCAGACACTCACACAGGAAACAGATACATGGTCTGTCCCCAGACAGTGCATCAGGGCTGTTGCCCACGGATGAGGGAGCTGCAGGAGAAGCACAATGACACCAGGTGACCCTTCCAGGGTGAGGTGGCTCAAAGGGCACCCACAGCAGCTCTTACAAGCCAAATTTACCCAGGAACCCTTAATGCCGTTACTTAAATGTAGAGCTACTGCTAAAAAAAGGCCTAGAGTTACATCTATGCACCAAGGTTCCTCAGGCTCTCCGCTCTCTAACAGGGGATTCCTCACTGTTTATATCAGCACATTTCTCCCAGCAGATGGGCCATCATTGCTATAGTTTAAGGGATTCACCTGTAACACCAAAACAAAGCCTGTTAAGGAATTAGATTCAAGAACAGAGAAAAGAGCAGCTGTTTTCCTTTGTAGGTCAAGATGAGAAACATATTTTTACTTTCAGGAAAAGAGTTTAATTTCTGAATACCAAGGAACAGTATGAATCTTTTTCTGACATAAAGCAGGCTAAATATCTTTCTGATGTAGTAGACATGCCAATTGTTACAGGTAGTCTCAGTAATCAGTATAGGGTAATCTTAATTTTGTTTCTTGGAGCAGAAAGAACTTAATTGAGATGGAATTTCTTGAAATGGAGATCAATAACTACTAAACAAACAGGCAAAAAAGAATGAATCTAGGGGGATGGATTGAAATAGTGAAATACATCATGAAATGGGATTAATGACACCAAGGGAAATATAAAATAACATGTTTCCCTGGAAATGGACTGTAAGTGCACAATGTCTGCACAATATTGTACATCTGCAGTTCTCTGTCCTGCCGCCTAATATCCAAATTGTCTGCCAGTATAAACACAGCTGCTAAATGTTTTCTACAACTGCAAAAATAATGAATCTCCACTTTTTTTCCCAGCTATTGAAGTGTATTTTTACAGAGACAAATGCAATGTTTACCCTTGTTCAACAGGAGAAAATGCCAATGCCCAACATGTATGTCTTATTAGCACACGTTGAGAGTCAAATATCATAGATCAAAGAAATGGGATGGCTGTTTTCTAGTATCCTGAGATGAGCTGAGATTTGATGTTTTTGGCTTGAACCGTTTCTCATCTGGTTTCCACATAGACATATGCCTACCCATCAGTATAAAATCACTTTTTTAGTTGGTTTTGACCATTGCTACAACAGAATCTGGCAGGATTGTGAAGGAAGGATGAAAACTCTTTTTGTAAACTCTGCTTTCCACATTGTGGATTGGCCTGCAGACTCTGCTGGGGAGGAACCGTGCTCAACTTCTACCAAGCCTGGAGACATAGGTCTGCAGCAGCTGGGGGTGTGGGAGACTCCAAGTAACAATTTTCATGTTATAATACTAGCCTGGACTGTAAGAAGTAATTTAAGATAATTTACTAGGCTGCATTTACTGAAACAACTTCTTTTCAGAAAATATAACTAAGGAAAACCCAAGAAAAATGGAAAATGATAGTCAGGATTTTCAAACACTGAACTCTGCTTGGACTTTGCATAGATGAAGAGAGAATAAATGGGAAGGAAAGAATGAGAGAGAAAAGAGAGAAATAATGCTCCATAAACCTAGGAAGGGTACCAATCCATTTATATGCTTCCTGGAATGCTTAGAACATTTACTCTTACTGGCCACAAGAAACCACTTTTGTTGTGCAAAAGGTTTCACACACGAACTGAAGCCAGAAGTTTTTTCATGGCAGTGTGGGAAGAAAAAAACATCACTGTACAGTTTGGTGAACTACAGACAGAAATTGGTCTATAGGCCTGCCTGGTAAAACTTCCTGAAATTATGAAAACACCTCACTCCCCTCAGCCTTCTTCAAACCATAGGTTTGAAATTAACTTATTCTGTTACAAGAACAGAAAACTGGCACCTAATGGTGATTAGGCAAGTAAGCAAAGTACTACTGCTACTCTTGATTAGCTAAAAACTATGAATACACTTGTCTTTTGCCAGTTTGTCTCTCCCAACCTATATTCCGCTTTTATGTTATTCATGTGTTACAACCATCAGCTGGCATTCTGTGGGGCAGGGAATAAGCTTTTCTCTAGGCATGTACATGAACTAGCTTCAGCCCACTTTTTCCCTGGCTGCAATAGAAATGCCAAGGACATTAACCAAAGCATAAATGTGAAGGCTATAATTTTTTATCCTGCGAGAAAGCAAGATAGATAAAAAATTTAAATAAAATTACAGAAAAAATTACACAAGAAAAATTAGGAAGATTCAGTTCAGTTCAGTTCAGACAATCATAGGGAGTAGGATACAACTTTAGTCTATTGTTGGCAGTCTCAGTTGTCTTTCTATTTATATTATTTCTTCTAGATATTTAATTGCAGATGTTCCCAATCCATTACTCTGCCAGGCAAAACACAGTTTTTTTGCCAATGATCCTGTGATCTGGAGTTGTGCTTGACAGAGTTCAAAGCTGTGATGTGTATCAGACTGTTATGGTGAGGAGAGGGGAGGTCTGAGTCCTCTAGAAATAATCTTTATAGCAGGTAAGTATTTCTGCACCCTTGCATCTGGATCTTGGAGTACTCTCTTTGACCATTAGAAGAAAACAAACAGAAGTGGAAATCCAGACTTTCTTCCTGTCAGACTGCAATGCACAGTTGGATCTACAAACCCAGTTCTCCAAGCTAGTTAGGTATGAGCTTGAACTGCAAGTCTCTGCATTTCTTTTTGACAGCTTCACATTTTAAGTAAAGGCTAGAGCTGAAACAAACAGTTGCTCGAGCTGAGAGGCTGTGCTTGCATGCTGTTCCCATCCTCTGGGCTGTCCCCGAGGAGCAGAGCTCAGCAAGCACACAGCACTGCTCTTAAGCAGCATGGCTTGGGATGCTGCCCCTCGGGGCTGGCATGAGGCTGCAGTGCTAGGTACAGCTGTCGGCTGTGCTGCAGTGAAAGCAGGCTAATGCCTTTAAAATCTGTGCATTTATCCTATCCCACAGTTATTCTGCCATAAACCACAACAGGAATTTGACTACAGCAGCAATATGGGAAGAGGTGGGCACAAAATAAAATGAGAACAGACGTGCTGGAGACAGTGTCTGATATTGTGCCCCAAAAGGAGACAGGAGATCACAGGGGATAAACAATGCAGAGCTGAGAGTCCTCCTTTGCCATTCTGCCTGGAAAAGCAACAACTGAGAAGTGGTCAAGTACCAATAAAGAAATATAATTGTGCTCTCATGGTTTTTACACAAGAGGCATCCATATCACATCATGAAAGAAGTGGGGAGGATTTTCAGCCTTTTATGAGATATTTCCCGTATTCACTCTGCTTTTAAAAAACCCACAAGTTTCCCATGTTTATGAATCTGCTAAAACACATGGCATTTCACAAAACGAGACAAATAAGACTACAAACTCCCAAGGTAAAAAGGAATCCTTGGATAAGGATGCTGGTCACTGGGAAAGCACCACTTATCATGAAAAGCCCTTGGATGATGCAGATGAAAAGCCTGCCAAATGCAATGGAAAAAATTAAGTGGCCTGATCATTACAAGAGATCAGTGCAATTCCCAGCCACCTCAATGTGAGCTGCTCATAGATACTGTCCTGTCATGGTTGTACCTGAGGGATTCTAAAGAACCATGAACAGAAAACCAAACCTAGATCTAACTCTACATCCCCTGTAAGGCTACAGGTGAAAAACAAAACAAAATAAAAGAGGAGAAGCAATTTTCAACAAAACTGTCCTCTTCCTGCCTTAACAACATCGTTCATGCTGCCACCAGAACAAATCCAAGCCATCACCACAAACACACACCTCTCAGTCTGCCCTCACTGCTGGCTTCAAACATTTGCTGGGTTTTTACAGTGCTGAAATTATTCCTGCATCGAATCATGGAATTACAGTGAGGCACCACCCTGTCTGTGGTTACAGGCTGCACACACAGAGCCTTGAAGAGGATGCTGGGTGCTTCCTCTGGTGAAGCAAGGGTGGAAGGGGGCTCCAGCTGTCCTGTGCCTCCCCACCCCATGCCAGGGATTGTCCCTTCTGCCTGGGAGTGCCCTCCAAACTCCAGGGCTGCCAGCCCTGGCAGCCAGGATGTGCCAGGGATGTGAGTGCAGGTCCTTCGTCTCCAGTCATCCCCACTGCAACCTTTCACCCTTTCCATGCAGCCACAAAACATTTGAAAGAACAAAACTGTGGGTAGGATACCTTTCATAATAATAAATAGGAATAGAAGTGCTTTTGTGAATTTAGGTCAATGCATCACCCTTAGAGTGCATTATAAATTCATCAGAATCACAGCCTGAAGAAATTTTTATTCCCTGATACCAGCTGTTTTTAGCCATGCCACAGATCTTTAGGAGAATTTAAACTCCAGATTAAGTATTGATTGAGTTTAAATAAATTATAATATGTTATAATGAGAAAGCTAGACTCTGCCTGGTATAAATGGTTTCCCTTTGCACCTCCTTTCTCACCTCAAATATTAATAAATTTATTCACTGCATTTTAACTGCACTGAACAACCAATTCAGAAATGTATAATACTGAAGTACTAATTTAAGCAGCACCTTCATGTACTTGACACAGGAACGAATAGAAATTGTAAATGAGGTACACAATAAACATATCAACTTAAAGAATTATGTGAATAGAAATAAATTCATAAGGAATTAGATATAGGGGGAAAGTAAATGTAAAACTGCAGCTTATATTAACATTTAATTATATTTCAGTCACTTTATTCCTTTTTTAAGGCTTGAAAATATTTCTGTGGTGATGGCTACCAATGAGCTGCAACACAATGATGCACTCGTGTGTCACGTTCAGCAGCATCAGCTGCTTGTACACCCAGCACGTAATTTCTGGAGGACTAACAGATGAGCCTATCATTTTAAACTCCATTTAATAGGCAAAGAAAACTTGCCTGAGCAGGTATTCCAAATGTAACTGTGATACAGTTACCGTAGCCAATTGAGAAACACATCAAGCTCAAATTTTACAGAAAAGAAAACAACAACTATCTTCTGTACTGCTAAAAGAGGACAAGAGGACACATAAGGACATATAGTTTTGTGTTTGACCTATTTTGGTTGATTTAATTTTCAGATTTTGTAAGCCAAGCTCCAGTGAGTTCCTGAGGAAAAAATTCTAACTGGCATTTTACTGTGAGTCAAACCTCACACAAAAAGTGCTTTGTGAATCAAGATAACATTAGAAGCTGTCTAGCTGCACGTACCAAAGTACCAGTTTGAACAAAAAAAAGAGCTGCAATGGACTTCTAGTAGCAATAGTACTTTGCACTTCTGAACTACGTTCCAATTTGAGATCTCTAAGTGTATTGCAATGTGTGACAATTAAGTCTATTGTTTGGAAACTTCAGTAGAAAACAATTGTCATAATTTACTGACGAAGAAACTGAGGTATAGAGAGGTTGAATGACCTTCATAAGATCTTACAGCAAACAGGATACCAATGCATCATCAGAAATGCCAGGCAGCATTTTGGAACTTCAGCAAGGGCATTAACTCCCATTTCCAAACAGCCTGTCTGCTATATGTTTGAGTAATATTTCACCAGCTTTGTCAGAAATAGAATTCATCTCTTCATTTAAAGGTAGCTTATTTCCTGGTGCTGTTCTTACCAAGCTGATGACAGGAACAGTAATTCTTTCAATGCAAGTGCAGACATTTTGGGGTATGACAGCAATCCAGATAAAGTCCACTTTGAGATGGACTGAGTGCCTAAAATTGCATGTAGCACCATACTGCATATAGACACAGAGTGATAAAATTGAGTCTAGTTAACACAGTCAGCAATCATGCTTTTTAAGACACAGCCCTAGAACTTTACCAGCAACATTGTCTTCAGAATATACACATAGCAGGGTCATGATAATATTTTCTCTCTTAAGTTCTTCACTGTGAATCGACATAGCAAGCTTTGAGTCTGACTGCTCTTTTCTAGTTACCACTGAACAGCTGTGTTATTTCTTTCTTTCCATTCTCTGTGAAGAATGATGCAATTGCTTTTTTTTCCCCCCTGAAAAATATAAGGAATGGAGGATTTCTCCAAATGTCTCTTTTTAAAATTAGACCTTACACTGCAGTTAGAATAACCCAGCCCTTCTTTGGGTCTAATAAAAGCAAGAGGCTGTGGAATTAAATTTTGCAGTGCTGTACATTTTCACCTGCCTACACCTAGTTAGCTACCACTGGAATCTTCTTGGTATTTAACCCTGGACATCTAAGCTTCTGTCTGGCCAAGCAGGGTTAGCAGTGGCACTAGTCTGTGTAAGTGCATTGCTGCAAGGGTATATCCAGAGGCCTTCAGGGATTAACACAGAAATGCTATGAAGCTGAACACTTTGCCTAAGCCCCATCTGTGACCAGGGCTGTATATCCACTCCCTGGATGTGGCAGCCCTGTGTGAAATTGAGGAGCAGTGACAGGGAGGTGGGAGATGGAGCTCAAGGATCAGGCAGTAACAGCACAGAATGAACAGATATACCTGTTACACTGTAAGACAAGGAAGGATGTTGCTGGATCAGTAGGCTTTCTTCAACATTAATCCAGAATCACTGCTGTAGCATGATTATGTGGGATATGTGAGGGACTTCCTCAGGGCCTGGATGTAACCAGTCATTTTGGGGGAATGAAAGAGGCTCAAATTTGGTAATCTCCACTAAAAAACCCTCTATGCTGTGTGGTAGATACCTTCTCTAGAATCAGAGAACGAGGTTCAGGGATTGCATTTCCCACCTGTATGCATTTCCCATATATCCATCAGTTTGTACATGGAAGCACTCAGGAAGAAACAGCAAAAGGTGTGGCTAATAGCAGATGCAGTGTTAACCCACCTGGGTCATGTTGGGTAAGGCAGAGATGGCTAATACTATCACAGAGCATAAAAGTATTTTCAAAGATTTCTAAAATTGGTGTCTTGCTACTTAAGAAACTCTAGTTTTTGAAAGAAAATTCAACAGTATAACATCTAACTTTCTTCCTTCTCCTCTTCTATAGAGCTACAATTCCTGCCCAGATTTTTGGACAGATAATTGATCTAATGCATGAAGCCAGTGGTAACTGTATCACACAGATCAGATACATGACAGGTTATTTTTTTCCATGCATTTGTGATTCTGATCTGATAGCTTAATATTTGCATGCTGTTGTTTTGTCTTTGCTTGAAAAACAATTGAATTTTAGATTCATAAAAGAACAGAGACTATGCACAGACCTATGTGATGATGGCCAACTACATCTGAAAATTCTTTAGCCTGAAAGCCTGGCAAGAATCTGAACGGAAGTGTAAAAGCAACCTGACATAAATCCCCTGCAGTGCTTAAGAAAAAAACTGAGCTCTCTCTCCTCCCAGCTAAACCCTGAAACAAGGTCAATGCACTAAAAGGCTCTGGAAGTAATTTTTTTATAAATAAATATCCTGGGGAATTGGTGCAGCAAGTGGCACAGTCATGTCTCTAAAATAAAGGTAGCTATGAGTACAAAAGCATTTCCTTTATGTGCTAGGGATGGCACACATCAGTCAAGGTGAGATTAAATGCACCTCTGACAACATGCTACAGAAGAAGCAGTATTTTTTTTCTCAGGAAGAAAACTTCGATGTTAACCTTGAATCAGCAAGTTGTTTAAGTCTATGCCTAGTGTTATGTTTGTGAACAATCTTTGATATGCTGGAGTCACAGACCCCTCAAAGGACACTTGTGGCCCTAACAAGTAAAATGCAGGAGTAAATGCAGAAATCTCCCAAAAATGAACTAGTCTCGAGTTTCCAAAGCTTTGGTAGCTACTCTGCTGACCAGATTCTGACACTGATAATCACCTCTGATTGAGTCCTGCCTATGATGGCAAATGCCTTTTTTACCCATCCAATCTGTTCAGATACTGCATTACAGAACAGCAGTAATTAGATTTTCTTTAAAAGGATCAAAACTTCCAATCTCCTATGACTGCAATCAATGGCAACCATTTCCCTCATCAACAGGGCATGAATTATACAATTATTCACTGTTAATCTAAGCAAGGCAACCGAAGACGGTGAAAAAATTACATTATTTGGCAAAGACGTTATAATTTGAAAATTTACAGATTATTTGGTGACATCGATAGGATGCTTTGCCCTAGCTTGGATCAGCTTTTTGAAAATTATTACAGCTCTTCCTCCTTCCACTTAAATTTTATCCAGAAAGCTTCTCTTTCATTTGCTAAAAGGAGAAGAATATGGAAGAAGGGGGATCATTCAATCACAAATCCACTTATCTTCACTGCATCTGTGGTGTTGTTCCCTAAACAGTAGTAATCTCCTACATTCAGGAAACCTGTGCAGGTTTCTCACAGGAAAAGCACAACATCTAAGCCAGTGTGAACATAGCAAACACTGGAGGAAATAAAAGAAATTAAAACCCAAGCTAAATATAAGTCCACACCAAAACCTTTTAAGTTCTTCATCATCAGGATATCAAGTAGCAGCCATTTAAATTAAGAAGATATTTATGCCTTCCTCTTTTGGAGGAAATTTCCTAAGGTTTAAAATGCAGATAAAAGGCTTACAATTCTATATTAGCACAGCCTGATTTTCAGTTGTGCTTATCACTGCCTGCCATGCAGCTGGCTTGCTTTCTTTCTTTGAAAGTTTGAGGTTCTTTACACAGAAATTATGTTTTCAAAATACAGTTGAGAATCCTGATGTTCTAATCGTTTTCAGAGCCACTATGTACATTGCTAATTGTGTACATGAGTCCCTTGACTGACTCCACTGCACATGCTGAGATTACCAGCTACCAAAACATCATTATTAATTATAAGGTAAGGAGAATGAGGCCTTATATTTCTGACTTGGTGAAGGTGTTGATAGCTTGCAGTGAGTGGAAATTCTTGTAAAAAATGAGGTTGGAAAATGTTCTTTTTCCTGAACTGTTAAAATGATAAATACTAAATAAACAGCTGCAAGTGAAATGGTTCCCTGCTGTCCAACAACTACTTTTCTAAACACCTAAGAAAGTATTCATAAATAAAGCCAAGTTTAGGTCTGATATCCAAAGTAAATAAGGTACAAACCAAGTACTGGTCACCTCATAGTTTTTCCAATGTATTCTTTTAACTTGCAATCAGGAAGACCTCTAATAGTCCACAGCTCCCAACTGAGGCAAGATTTGCCTGGATATTTTAACTGGACATTACTGAAACCCTGAAAACTCCTATAAATAGGACAGAATCAGCAAAATACTTAGCCAAGAAGAAAATGTATATGCACAAAGAGATATGCTCCATTTTTTATATCTCACAGGGAGAAGAACAAACTCCCACCTTATGTTGTCTTTCCACAGTAGTCCAAACATGTGGAGAGCTGAATTATGAACTAATGCAGATTTCAAATACTGTGAAGAGTGGTTGAGGAAAAATGAAATGAGGATGCATTTGGCCAATTTAAAATGTACAAGCTAGGACTGCAAGTCATTTAAATATATACAACCCCTCTCCTATCTTGAACGTGATCATAGCTGTTGCCAGGGAGTAGACAAGAAACTGCTTGGCACTCTGTTTCTGTTAACTCCTTCGAAGAGCAAACATAGTTCACATTGCAAAACTTGTGGGATTCTTTCCTTTAGAGAATAATGTAAACAAACATTTTCTTATTTAATCTGTTTAATTAAGTGTTATTTACTACCAGTTTCTGAAGCACTTCAGATAATAAAACACAAATCCTTGATCCTAGTGGGAATTTTAAGGGTAAGTTGTTTTTTTTTTTAAAAATACTGTTACTCATTAAATATTTTAACTATGGCTTTAGGAATTTTAGGAAAATCTCATAATTTTTAATGTCTTGATCTCTGTGTCTTAAATGGTAAGTAATTTTTTGACCTAAGTTAACTGTTTCAGACTCTTATAATGGAATATGCAATCAATACATTAATAACATCCCGTACATTAGCACTGAATATAGCAGAAGGTTAAAAGGGGCACAGGTTTTCCATGAAGTCTTTTTAATTTTTCCTTTTCAGCAGTTTCCTAAATCTGGGAGTGGGTAGATCCAGTCCTAGATCTACTACTAGTCTGGAGAATGATGCCACAAAAGCATTTGTAACCCCTTAAATATCATATGGTATATATTTTTCAAATTGCCCTCAATTCCATATTAGAAGTTCATGACACGTATGACAAGGGTCTCAGTCTGCAGGAGAGAGGCTGCAGATGGGGCACAGGGCAAGGCATCAGGAACATTCTGCTGAACTGGAAAGGGACTAAATTCTGGTTTTGGCCATTTTTGAAACTTTTTTTTTTTTAAATAATGTACAGATTTCCATAAATGTTACCTCATCTCTATCTTTCTCTGAGCATCTGAGCAGTTTTCAATTGTGAAGTCTATTTTCTTTTTTTAATTTTTTTTAGTGAAGTAACTTTACCAATTTTAAATTCAGATGGAACAGGAAGGGGGAAAAAAGATTTATTTCTTGCTCCTACTAAGATTATTTTATCCATTTCTAATTTTAGTTCTTTTCACGTTTTGTTTGTTAGGCATAACTGGGTCAACACTTTCATTCTTTCAGGTTGAAAATCCTGTCTGAAGAAAAGAAGTTACTTGTCACGAAGCAAAGCAAATGACTGTGAATAATTTATAAGAAAGTAAAAATATTCTGCTTTTGAGATTTTAACAGGAGAACAACCCCGAGTTATAAATTATTATAATTACACTGGAATATGCTCTCCATCCTCTTATTCTTTTGCTCTGCTCACTGCCATAATACTTCTTGCTTGAATGGGAAACGGTCTCTTGAGCAGCACAGACATGGGTCCCCCCAGGTCTGGGGACAGTGCTCTTCACACCATGAATTTATCAGTGCTCACAACCCTGCTCCACATTTCTCAAGATAGTTATTAGAACTCCTACAGGTTTCTCTTTACAGAGGATAAAATGCAAATATATTTCAAAGTCCAGTGGGATGTGAGGACTGTCACACAGCTGGGGGCTCCAGAAGCAAAACTGGTGCTCACAGGAGATTCTGGCAGCATTATTATTCCACATCACAGATCTGCACCCCTACTGCTCAGGTGCAGAGCAACACTGAAGAATAGATAAGAAGTTAAATTCTTGGGGTTTGTCTAGTTCTAACTCCTACCTAAAGACCACAGTGTTCAGAGGTATTTATTGTCATAACATAATTGTTATACTACAATGTATTTCTCTGTATAAAGATGGTAAAGTGAAGAAATACAGCATATTTAATGGAAAAATAGAGATTACAGCAACTTGATTTGCTGAGAAACCAGTTTCACTAATGCTCTTATTAAAATGTCTGAAATGAATTGTCAATTCTCTTTGCCTCCAAGGGAAGAAGATGAATTACTTCATATCAAAGTCCGTCACTTCTTTAAATGTTTTTATACACTTTCTGCAATACAACATCTCTAGTACTAGTACTGGCATAAACTACATTTTCCAGCATCTTGTTCTCAGTAATGCACTTTTTGTTTTTAGGAGTAACATTCAGAAGCACAAGTGGAAGCACTAAAACATAGCAATGGATATGTACACAACAGCTTCCCTAAAGAAGTTCATGTCACTGACTTCATTTGGCCCTGGACTCAGTAAGTTCCTATGTCCTCTTGCGCCAAGCAATTTTTAGTGGTCCTCACCCACTTCCTACACAGAGACCAGGCTGGCAGGAGATGGAAAGGCTAGCCAACTCATGGGTTCTTACTCATGTGGAGGATTTCAGCCCTATATTCCATAATTTCACATAAGGCATGGTCATGTACACAGACTGCTGTTACCAATGTGTTCCTACAGGAGAGTCCCAGTTATCACTGGAGGTGAAGTATGTAATTGCTACTGCTCGTCTTGCTTGCCATGTTGTTGGTCACCACTGTTGTGACAGTCTGAGCCTTAGGGGAAACTGAACATGTATTTTCTTCAACCTTACCCTTATGACAGGTATTAATGTGAAACCTCTATCTAATTGTGGCAGCAGGCAGTGGTCAGAACGCAGTGACCTACCCAGAGAAGTGTCCTTAAAAGGGTGTCCTGGTGGCACAGGCACATCTGCTGTCACTGAGTGATTTCAGCTCAGCTGAGAGCTGCTGCAGCATGTGGCACTGTAGAAAAGGATGGGACCCTTCATATGGGGTCCCATGGACATCCTTATTCTTCTTCTGTAAAGGGCTCCAGCTACAAAGACTGACCAGAAAGGACTGGGGAAGCAGGGTTTATTATGGAGAAAGCAGGGGCCAGAGTAGAGCAACAGGGCCAATGATCTGAGGGTTCAGGGGTGGAAAAAAGGGAGAGGGCCAATGGGGCACAAGATATCTACAGACCGCTGAACAACATCGGAGAGAATTTTCCTTTGCCATAAGCTAAGAGGAGCCCACCTAAGGGTTATCTCTTTGGGGGAGACATGCAGGCTTTTTATTTTCAGGGCTTTCCCTGCAGGGGAGTGCGATGGTCTCTATTAGGCCCTATGCCTCCACACCCAATATTACCCTAAAACCTCTCCATAAAAAACTAAATTCCTGATTGACACACATTTGCCCCCTCATTTATCACTCAGGGAGGATGTCAAAATTCTCTGATCAAAAGTTGGGAGGAAGCTGACATTCATTTTGAAGTGGAAGACTTATCCCTGCTTTAGATTTGCATCTCTGTGACACTAATAATTTTAAATTTAAGTCCAGAAATTTTAGACTTCAGAAAAGTCAAAAATATGTGTGAACACATTCTGAGCATCCCAACTGATTGGTCCCAGACACACTGAATTCCAAGAGTGCATAATATCTTTTATTTTTTACAGAGTATTTATATCTGACCTTATCTGACTTTCTATTTCAGGACACTAATTAGATCTCTCTGAGCTTTGTAGTTGTTAACAATCTCAGTGGAATTGCACCTCTCCATGTGGGAATTACACTTCCCTCTTTACTTATTCTCTTTGCTACCTACAAGCTTGAACCAAAATATCCACACTTCTCGTATTTCATTCTTACCCAACCACTTGTTATACATTCATGAAAAAATATTAGTGCAATTGAGCAACTCAAATTTGTACATTCTGGCTGTGTATAAAAGAAGATGTGCTTTGACTCTTCCCCTCAGAAAAATGTACTAAGCGCTAGAAATTAAAGTTTAATAGTGCCAGTTGTACTAAGAATTAAAAATAAACTATCCCAAGAAGGCCAGTACTGAACAGTATCCAATATATGAATGGTCTGCAGGATTTTCAAGGGAGTAATTTGCTGACTATCTTTTAAGAAACTTTTGCCTGGGTTAAAAGCAGCCTTGGGTAAGTGCTGATCATCCTTTTTGTGATTTTCAAAACTCCCTCTGTGGTTTTAATACCCAGTTCCATTAAGTTCAGCACTAGGCCTGCTAATCCTGTAGGTAGGCTAGAAAATCTTTTACTGTATGCAGGTGCTCCAGAGATTATAATGCTAATCACTCACATTTAGCTGCTACTATCAATATGAGAAGGGAGACAAAGCAGAAGAAACAGACAAGCTTGAATTAACAGTCCTATCTATCCCATATGCTTTTTGCCTTTTCATGAGCAAGAATAACTCAATCTTCTCTCTGTCATTCTTATCCTAAGCTTTTGGAGCCCAAAGCACCACATAGCTTTGAGCAAAGGGTAGTCTGGAGGTCAAAAACATTTTTGGGAAGGAAGTTCTGTTGCTCCTTTCAGTGGGACATTTTTTTATTACAATATTAAAAAAATACCAGTTTTGTTCTGTTGATTTTCCAACAAACAGAATGTATTTCTGCATGAAATGTGTGAAATCTACTCATGTCACGTCATCTCTGGATGTATTTCTAGTGATCCTCCACTAGACAAATGTTCACCTGAACACTGGGAGCTGTTGAACTCTCCTCACTTACAATGTAATGGCCTTTAGAAAAATGATAAATGTGCACTTGAATTTTCAACAGATTTTACTCCAAGGAGATCAGCTGTTGTGCCCAATTAACCTGTATTCTCCTCCTTAGGGGAGAGAAATGGGGGATATTCTGTGACTCTAACTGTATTTTCACTTTTTTTGGTCTTGGTTTAGGGATTTTTCAGGGTTTTTCTTTAAGCAATTATATCCACATCTTTTTGTGTTCGGAAATGTGTCACGTGGGAAGGTGGCTGCTGCAGTCAACAGCTGAATTATATTGCAGAGACCACTGAGAGCTTCCAAATTACTACCAGGGCTCACTGAGAGACTAAGGGAAATCAAGACATCTTATATGTCAGACTGAGAATATCTTTATACAGTCAATAGAGGGTCATGAAAAGTTTTGATTTTTCTAGGCTTTGGAGTGAAGAGCAATGAAAAAGGCAAAATTCCTTGATTGCATGAAGACGTTTCAATGCTACTTATTTCAAAGACATATTTAGGAGAATGTAAGACTTATTTACATGTTACAGCTCTTGCATGAGAAGGAGACATCCCTGCTAAGTGAAAACTAAGTCCAGAAAGCTTATGTTGCAAGATTTATTGGTACTGTAGCCAAAGATTTCCCACAAACTTTGGTTTTTGTCCGAAAAGGTTCAAGGAATATCTTGATGCTGTCTCTCTTCCTCCACACCTGCTCTTCTGGGACTGAGTTGCTACTTGCTTTTGTACTGCTCAGTTTAGAATGTCACTGCACTGGAATGACATCTACTTTTTTTTTTTTTTAATATTTTATTTACAGTAATTTCACAATTATAAGCTGCACCTGATTATAAGCCGCACATCCGGGTAGCCGGGTAGAGCAGGGCATTTGTCCATATATAACCCACACCTGAATATAACCCGCTTTTTTTTTTTTTTTTAATTTTTATTTTTTTTTCCCCACGCGGCAGAGTGGGGGTGCTGCTGAGGGCCCAGGCAGTGCCAGGAGCGGGAGGCGGCAGCGCCAGGAGGGGCTGCGTGGCAGCGAGGGGAGGCAGTGCCAGGAGGGGCTGGGTGGCAGCAAGAGGGGGCAGTGCCAGGAGCGGTGAGTGCCGCTTGCCAGGAGCTGAGGGGCAGGCAACGCCTGCTCCCCTCGCAGTTAGTACTTCTGCCATGGCAATTCTCCTGAAATTGTCCATAGATAAGCCGCACCTGATGATTAGCCCCACTGCTGGGGTAAGCTGCATTCTTCAATGAAAAAGGTGTGGCTTAGAATTGTGAAATTACTGTACTTAATTGAAATAATGCATTGACTCATACTGTTTGGATTCTATTTTGTGTGAGCCTAAAATGAGACTGTGTGTCTGATTCTCTGTAGCCTTGGAGCTGATGTCATGGTGAGAAAAGTGGATGGGTCACTGTGCGTTTGTGGACATCTCAAGTTAAAGTTCCTTTGCAAAAGTAAAAAGGACTGCACGTGGTGTAAGGCAGCCAAGAACTGAAATATTTACCATGATAAATTACTTGCTTTATTATAGCTGTGTACTGGGGCAACTACTGAAATAGCAATACTACAAAGTAATTTATGCCTGTGGATCTTAGATGTAATAGAATTGCTAATAATTTTCTTTTACTTCATCCTAAAAAAACTTACTATGGCACTTTTCTGCTACAGGCAAAAGAAACAGAAAAACTCTCAGTATGTTATGGATTGAAATAAAGGAGAGTTGAGGAAAGTCAAGTTTTCTTTGAATGAGTTTTTTCACGCTGTGTGTGGAAAACCACACGAGAAAATATATACACGTGCAGAAAAACCATTTTTGCCTTCTGAAATGTCAGTTAGAGAGCAAAGACTTACGTGTTTTCCTGGGACAGTGTGTATCTACATAGCCAGAATAGGAGAGAAGATGGATGCTGGAGATGGTCCTGAACAGAAACCTAAGTTTAGTCCCATCAATGTTGAAAAAGTGATTTGAATCCTGTTTTCCCAGTGAAGAAAAAAGAACCTGATCAAAATGTCTCCAGACTTCCTAGGATAAAAAGTGATTACTGAGAAAACCTTCAGGAGAAAGGAGAACAACTAAGAACAGAAATAACCAGAATTGCAAGAATTATAAAAACAAACCACCCTCTAACAAACATTAATCAGCAGGAAAAGATACTTCTTAAAGTCAGGAAAATGTAGGAGTAAACAGAGAATTGACAAAAGTGAAGTTTAGCTCATATAGCAAAAGAAGTTATGGAGATTGCCAAAGGATTTTCAACTGTACACACAAACAGAACAAGGAAAATAAAGGTGGTATCACAATCATTTAAGAAAAAGAAAGAAGCATTTGAGAAAAAGAAAGAAGGACTAGACTCATGTAAACGCACAGAAGTATGAAAACAGACAGAATAAGAAGTGGGATAAAAAGCTGTATTGCTTTTTGTACAGAACTACCATGGCCACGAAACTACCTGGCAGAACTGACTTGCTTAACAAAGGAATGATAAAATCTTAGATGCTTGTGATTAAGGCATTTGAAGTGGTGCCACATAAGAAATTAGTTCATCTGAGGAGGAGAGTACAAATGGGGATGGGACTGCTGGGGAGGGACACCACTGTGTTATGCAGAAAACAGAACTTCTGGACTGGACACTCCCTAGAAGCTGCTTTTCTCCAACGACCAGTGTAGGAACACATTTTCATATTTTCAGTAATGATTGTCATAGAAAAGAGAGGAGTATGTTAATGAAATTTAGCTGATGTTCCAAATACCATGGAGGAAATTCTAGTTGACAATGAAAAAAAGTGATAGCAACAGTGAGAAATTCAATAGTAGAAAATTCAAGGAATGATAATTATAACAAAGAACATTTCAACCCAGACTGTTGGAATGGAAAAGGACAGGGTATGGGAGGATCATAGGATAGTTATACATCCCTTGTAATTAATTTGTGAAAAAGGCAAATGCGGTCCTAATGTGTTAGGTGCAGTATTTCCACTGATGAGTAAATACATTGTTGACAAACTGTGTAGTATATACAATGATAGCTCACTCAGAAAAGCTATGTTAAAATATTTGACAGATGAGAATTACTGAAACTATATGTGACAGATGAGAATTATTGAAACTATGCTTATTTTGCTAAGGAAAAGAGCAAATGCACTATTTTCAAATAGAACTTCAATAACAATAACTTCAATAACTTCAAGAACAAGCAAAGCTGGAGAAGTATACATCCCAGTTTCCACTGTTCTACAGAGGTGACCTTATTGCACACCCTAAGACAGTGGCTGCCATTTGCTCAGGTCTTGGCTGGTGACTGCCTGCAGCCTCTCCCTTTGGGCGTAGCTGCATCCTTGTTGCAGAAGCCCCTGTGTGCATTCCTCTGAAATGCCGAGCAGAAGAAAGCCCAGCATGTCTCTGCCTGGTGACTTTGCTGCTTTTCCTCGAGTGTGGTTCTTGGGCAGACTCTGCTCTCCCAGCTCACCTTGCCAGGGGCACCAGGCTTGGGGTTCCTCTCAGGAACTCAGCTCAGGGGCTGCCTTCTGGCTGGATGGACCTGCACATCCTGGCTGTGACAAGGCAGTGAAAAGGGAGAACTCATTCCCCATCTGTGACACCAAGACATGTTAATCACTCCAGCCTCTGAGTGGCCCCTCAAAAGTTCACAGCTACAGTTCCCACAGCAGCCAGATCCTTAATTTGGCTACCCGTTTCCACTAGCCAGCTCAATAAAATTCTTAGTGCAGCAATAATCAGTGAAGTGTGAGATTTCCAGTGCAAAATCATCACCTGCTGCCCGTGTGCCTGCTCTGCAGTCAGTGAGCAGTTCTGCTGGACACAGGACAGATCTGCAGGCAGCAGTAGCAGTGGTTTGGCAGGGGGCAGAGTCAGGCTGGTGACCTCCTTATCCGAAATCTGGTGTTGCTTGGGACTACTGTGATACAGATAATCCTTTGACTTAATTTAGAGCTGCTCAACAGGCAAGAATCTATTTCAGCTCCATGAAAGAGAGAGTTCTTTCATAATGATGGTACAATGATAAGAAGTGTGATATATTTTGACTGCTATTCTGCTTATGCTCACATGCTTGTCCAGGGTACCCACAAGTAATATAGCTCATGACTGAGTTCCTTTTCTTTCCTACATGATGAATCTGTAACCAGTGAATCTACATGCAGGCAATCCTACATGAGACAGAGCCAGCAGGAGACAAAATGAGGCAAAGAGGATTGCATCTGACAGAGCTGTTTAAATAAATTGTTAATTTTCTTAGAATACCGGGGGACCTGTCTGTGGCAGCAAATCTCCATAGCTTGTAATCTTATGAGCCATCTGTCTCCATGTGCACTGGAGAAGGCTGTGGACTTGGGAGGATGATGAAATATTGGGATATAAATATTGAGGGGGTGGGAGATTATTCCAATATCTAATCTTGCATCTCACAAGATGATGCATTCCCCAGCCTCCTACTGTGAAAGGGAATACAAGGCACTGAAAATTTTCAAGGTCTGAGCTCTGAAATGCACACACATTTAGCAAATTTGGGAAATTTTACTGTTAGTTGGGTGAATATGCCTGAGTTTTATTTTTCTTCTAAATAGATAATCTATCCACTAAAAAGAAAAATGTTATATTAGCATTATAGGTTGTGAATAATAATCCAAAACAGAGAAAAAACAGTCCATTCAATTTATGTACCTTTAAGACCTACTGCAAACCCATGTTTTCATTCATCTTAGCAAAGGATAAGCACTAGGTTAAAACTAACTAGTACTTGTTCATCTTTTTTTATAGGAGAGATGTGTCTTGGAGGAAAAGAGCTCTTAAGTTCTTAATGGTTTAGGCATATATTACATTTAATTTCTGAAATTATTGAACTCAGTATGTAATGGTGTCCTGGTTTAGGGCAGCTTTGGGACGAAACTTCCGAATGGGGTCCCTTTGAAAGCAAATTCAAGTGGCCCCTCTGTCCTCTGCTTCGGGAGATTATCAACCTCCTTCAAGAAAAGTGGAAAAACTTTGTTTAACAAACAAAGTGCTCTCAAACACGGAGAAATAAGTAATATTAATCTCATTGTTCTGAAGATGTGGCACATTCAGAAAGAGAGTCCTTTCCATGGGGTCTAGCTCGGCTCACTTGGTGTTTTATCAATCCCTCCTGCCCTAGAAAATGCCACATCCTGGGCCAGTGGGCCACAGCCCTCAGCTCCCGGTGCTTTCTGCGCTTTTGGTCCAGAGCAGGGTTGAACAGCTCCAAGAAAAAGAAAAGCCACTGTCTGGGGAACTTCTCTGCCTCACCTGAAAACTAACTAAAAGCAAAGGAGAGCTCTCTGTCTGTGCTGCAGACAGCACAGTCCATGGGAAGGAAGCGGAGCAGCGAGAGCGGTTTGTGCAAACAAACTCCGCGCTTCTTCCCCCACTTTTCCTCGGAACCAGCCCTAAAGGTGCAGAACTTCATACCCAGCAACAGAACAGATTGGAGATACAAGCATCATAAAGTCACAATAGGACTATAGAAACTATTCTTTTTAGTCTAAATTAAATATTCAAAGTGAGGTCAGGTCTGTGGCCATGAAATTAATTAATTTATTTATCCCTCTCCTGAATAACGATGTGACTTCTTTGAAAGATTAATAAATATAAACTCACAAACGTTTAGTGTAATAATTCATATCCTCTCTGGTTTTATATTTCAAAGGAGACAATATATTCTTGTGGTAGAAGATAAGAGCTTTAGGAGACCTGTGTTTAAATTCTAGTTTAAGAACTGGGAGGTTTGAGAGAGTAGGAACCAAACTGTATCTTTAGAACTGTCCTCCAGTCACCTTTCTTTGGATTTCTCCACTGGAGCAGTATTTATATGCCTACGTAAAGCAATTTAAAAATCTTTGCCTGAACTGTATGCATATTTTTAATTGGAATCTATTATGTATTAATTATAATTTACAAAGAAAGTATCACACACTTCAAGTTCTTGCAGTTATTTTTAGATTCATGCTGTGAAATGCAACTCCTGCATTTTAATAAATATTAAACTGAATGCCTTCTCTCTAACTCTGAAGACTGTTGACTGTAAAACTCAACACAAAATCTGTTAATTCACCTTTAGCCACCTAATTTAACAAAGCACCAAGCCTTCTCATAGAAAGTGAAAATAAGAAAGCACACCTTCTACACCTTAGCCCAAATTGCCGTCCCCAAGCCCTATTTTGCTTCCTTTGAACTTAACTGACAATCTATTTTTCTTTATATACAAGAGATTGATGCAACTTTTATAAACCAATAAACAACAAGTCTCTAGGTGAAAGAAATGCCACAGTGAGCAATGTAAAAAGTCTTATAAACCAGATGAGAAATACCAATTTTCCCCTTCTGATTATCCCCAGGGAAAGCACATTGCACAGATGGAATGCCATCATTATAATCTTCATACAAATATATACATATATACACTGGCACTCACAGCATTTTCCAAACTTTTCAATAGTTCTGTCTCCTGTATGGAAGATTTTTCTTTCTGGAATTCCTAATCAAACCTTTAAAAGCAAAAAAAGAATTCCATCAAAGGAAGATGCCAGAACAGTATGTTTCTCAGCTGAACAGCACTAATGAATACTGACAAAGATGAGTGTCCAAGAATATGTATAAACAAGTTTAGCCAAAAATTAGAGGTAGAATAATCTTTATAAAGGTGTGTTGGAGTAACGTAGAAATCTGCAATGTAATAAATTGGCCAATAGCTAAAATAATTTTGCAGTTTTGATAATTTAGAAATGAGTTCTCTAAGGGACATTAACAATAGATTTCAGACATTTGTTAGAGAATAAATCATGCTCTAATTGCTAAAATGCTTCCAGTGAACTAGAAAGCACATGGCAGCACAGAGCAAATAATGTTACTAACCTTGTCAGAGACTCCAAAACTGCAGTATCTGCATGTCAAATAACAGCACTCTCACTTAACCCTTTATTTGCATACTCTTTTTGGAAATAAAAAGAACTTGCCTTTACCTGAGATGTACCATTTTTAGAACCATTAGACTATTTTTTAAAAAACAATGAGTATGCAACTGAGAATACAGATTCCTTTCTTTTTATAAATGCTGAATCATTGTATAATCTCTTTCTCCTAAATGAAAAACCCACAGCAAATTCAATCCAAATACCCAGTACTCAAAATAGATGTCCAATTATGGAAAAAAATCTAAATTTGAAAATTACGTATTGGCTTTTGAACCATCAGTACGTCAATCTTGCTACTTGAGAGCTATAGACACTTCTTGGACATAAATCTTAACTTCATCTTCACTATTTTACAGCAGAGAAAAAATTTCTCTTTAAAAGAACCTCAGAGCACAGACAAAAGAAGAGGTGGAAGGAACATATTTACATTCACCTCATCAGTAGCTATTCAGGCTAAATAAAATGTAGTGTATCATTATCTGTTTGTTCGGTTTGCTTTTGGCATTTTCAGTAGTTGTTTCAGTAGGAGGTTGGCAGGACTTGACACCAAAGCTTTGGTGTATAACCCTACAAAAATTCTTCCTAGAATTAGGTCGATTCATAAGACAGAGATGGGAATTTCTTTTAATGACTTTGGGTCTTTTCTAATGGGAAAACATAAAATACATAATACATTATGAGTTGATATATCAATATCATAGAAGCATATTTCTTAACAAGGCATAAAATTGCAGATATGTATTATACCATATATAGAAGATAATGCCCTTTTTACATTGGAATTTTTATGCAGCATAAAACATCAGAAGATTTCTTGGCTTACTTTTCTCTTTACTGTCCTTATTATTTTGCGCTCAGAAATGACAGCAGCATGTAGAGTAAAATGTGCCATATATATCAAGGATTTCTTGTAAAACATGAGCACCGCAGCATAGAATTCGGCACGTGAAGAATAAAATGGTGGGCCTACAAGTCCTGGTTTTTAGTCTAAGCTCTGTGGATGCATCCAACAATGCAAAAGCAATAAATTGCACACACAGGTCTGGAAAATGTGATAATTCTGAGAGCTGGAGGCACCCTTCACTTCAGGATTAATACCTATATCTATTTTAGGTTTTGTAGATACTTGGGTAAAACACACCAAGGATGTCTCAAAAAATTTTTGTGACAAATAAGATGCTCTTGTAATCATCAACCAAATGATAAAAGGAACAGACTCCCAATCTCTCTTACTATAGAAAGCACTATAAAAATCTTAATTTTTTGTTTATAGAAGACTGAAATCAATGCAAGAAATGACACTTTCTTATGCAACCTCCTGTCTGATTTTTTAAAAAATAAATGATCTCTGCATTGCTCCAAGCTGCCATGTCTGTGCCTCTTGTCAGGAGACTGTCTTGACAGTGAAATTGGTCCCACTTGAAGACCCAGCATGTGTGGCTGTAATATCTTCATAACACCACTGAAAAGCGCTGGTTTACAGCAGTTGAAAGAATTTGTCTCTTGTTTTTTTGGTAAAAGAGGTTGTCTCTGAGTTGTACTTCTTATTTTTTGATGAAAACTTATGTAAAAAGCAGAAAATAGAAGCACAACCTTCCAAGCTACCCCTTGTTGCACCACTTGCCACCACAACAATCAGCCTGACCCTGTTGTCTTTGTAGCTCCTCTTCAAGGAGGGTTTGGCTGCTCTGAGCTTGGCCTGACCCTTTTCTTCAGCTGAGTATGTTGGCCATCCCTACACAGATCCAGCTGCAGGTCCCACTGTAGGGTGAGTGAAAGAACAACACTTTCTATTTAACATTCAATATCTGAATCATCTGTTTTGGTGTTCTTTTAATTTATTGACCTGAACAACAATCCATGTAACCCTCCTCCCAGAGCCTGCTTGTAACAGTGGTCTTGCTAATGGGTGATTTTAAAGGTAATGTTCTATTTCAAGTAAGAGCACAAGAATTTCAGTTTAACTTACTATGTTGTCAATACCTAACAGACCTCCTTGTCACAGGCAATAAATGCTGTGCTGTTGTAATTCTATCCATAAAAATGCTACAACTCTGAAATACCATCATAGGTAGTAGACAATCTGCCATCTTTCTACTGGAAGTATTATTTCTCTGACATCCTATAGGATGACATGATATAGCAAATGCATGGTTCTAAGAATCCAGGAGTACATTAAAATAAATCTTACCTTACATCAATGGGAATACAAAGCTCTTTTAGTGTGTCTTGCTATATTTTTTGTGCTGCTTTTTGGATATTACAAACTAAACTGGATCAGACTGGATTAGTACTTTCAGAGATTACCAGCAACTACATTCTTAATGCACTGGTACAAAAGATAACAAGCTATTTCAGCACTTATTCCTATATGAATCCCAAAATCACCCCAAGAGAGGGTGTGATTTAACATGCTGCTTAACAAACTGCCATCTTTAGGAAGAGCATAAAACAAATGCCCAGCTAAAATCAGATTGCAAATACCATGACACCAGTAGCTTTCCAGCTGGGAGATTGCTATTTTTAACACAAAAGGTAAGCACAATAAAATGTGAAGGTACAATATGGCTCTGTTCTGAAGCAAAGTTTATCACTGCCTTTGTTCTCAGGGTGCAGCACTGCAGGAATTAATAACAAGATGCTCTCCTGTCTGTTGATGCCTGCTGAACTGGCTATGGAAGGCAGGGCCTTTTCTACAAGGCAACACCCCCTGCAAAAAGGGTCATCCATTTTTGTCCCATTTTTTATTTTCACGCTTTTTCTATCCCATCTGAAGTCTAAGAAAATCTCTGCAGGTATTAAAAAAAACAACGGAGGCACTGTTATAGATATTGAAACTAACTGATTGTAACAAACTGCTTAAAAACATCTTCTACATTTAAATTAATGCAACAAAATCAATCACAGTGAAAAAGATTGAAAACTTTTATATGCCATGCTCAATAAATGCAAAAAATTTTGGCAGACTCCTGGCAAATAAAAATGTTATTGCAATGCAGTTGCTCTAATGATGTAACAGCCAGATTTTTCTGTTCAGTTTTCATCACTTTACGGACATATTATTGTATATTGCTTCTTTGGCATATCTTTACAACAGAAAGAAGGTGCTGCCTTTACAGGAGAGGCATCTTTTTATGACTCTGTCTGTGCCCATGGGCAATCACTGCTCACCCTGGGTCATCTTTGCTCATGATCTTTTATGACAGTCATAGGATTTCTTTCTAAAAAAATAAGCTGTAAAAATCAGAAAAATTTAATCATCTCTTAAATTCAAAAGCAGCTGACTGAAACCTCACAGTAGAAAACAGATGCAGGGGATAAGCCAGATC
>VRYO01001717.1:8821811-9076446 GCA_009812075.1 Sialia sialis | reverse complement strand
CTGAGAAGTACTCTAGCCCCCAAGCCAATACTTGGGATTGTATTTTGGGATTGAAATACACTATAGCAAAAGATACTTTCCATATTCTGGGCTTTAAATTGTTTCTTCCCATTGATATGACAACTCTTTTTTCTTTCTATTGCTTCATTTGAAGGGTTTTTTGACTTCCATTACTAATTTATTTCTAAGTTTCAAAATTCAGGCTGTAGAGTTTTTAAGAAGTAATCACTGTGGCAATTCAAATATCATCTATGTTAATCCTAACAAACTGCATTCAGATATTAATGGGCTGATTTACAAGTAATACAGCAAAGATGGGACTATCCTTAATTGATCCTGCTGTGTTCAGATATTACCACACATATGGTAGAGAAGATTACCAGCAGTTCTGAGACCCCCATGATTCTTCAGGCATAACAAAGCAGATTAATGACAGAGTAATAAGGTCAGCTCAGGTATAGCACAACCTTTTCTCCTGGATTACTTAGTTTAAAGTTAAATTTGGCCCAACTTAACTGAAAATTTCCTATTACTTGTTGATTTGGTTAAATATTTGAGAACAGAATAGTAGTCAATTCTGTGTCTGAAAGGGATGAAGGATCCACAACCCAGGGGATTAAATATTTCATTTAGTCTCTCACTAGCACTTGCCTTCACACAACTCCTGAGAAGAACAGGACTTGCTCTCCATATTTAAAAGCAGCATTTATGAAGCATAATGAAACAAATGGGAGAGCTAGCACAGACCCTTTTTCTGGTGAATTTTGAGCCATTTGGGAAGAATTAAACCAATCACATGTACAGCTGAAAATAATTAGTCTAGCTGCTTAAACAGACAAACTGCTTATTGTCATTGTGAGAAAGAAGACTGTAAACAGTAGGTGAAAATAAGTTAATAGGGTATCTGATAACACAACTCTGTCCCAAATTAATTCACTGTTAAAGAAGACAGTTATTACCTATAAAATTAAAGGCTATAAATAAAATGTAAATAGTCCTTGAGAAAAGCTAATGTATCACCAAGATTTCATATACAATTTCAGGTTGTTTTTTGACAGATTAATTACCTCATAATAAAACAATAAAAACATTTAATTAAATGAAAAGTGAAAAGTCATGTACTCCCATGTAATGGAAACATCAGCAGTGATAAATGTTGTGCAGCTGTAGTGAATATTTTGTTATATCTGTGTTTATTGGAAGGCAAAGAAAAACAGGTGTGGTCCATGAGGTAAGCAAGGGATTTGAGGTGTGTGATCAGGTTTCTAGGTCAGGGATAATTCCTAACATTTAATTTCTTTGTTTATGGTCAGACTGATTAATAAGCCTACATTACAAAAATAAGACTCCACTGTGCAAGACTGAATTACCCATATTTCTGAGTGAGAAAGTGCTCTGAAAACTAACCTTATTAGTTCACATAAAATCCATTGTTACCTGGCTTGAAAACTTCTGTGGCCAGTTTTCTACAGAGTCAGGTAAAAGACAACAAAAAATGAGCTCTGAAGTTAAAGGGCAAATCCTTCATTTTCCTGTTTGCACCCACTTTAGCCTTTACCCCCTCTTTTGAGACAGACACACACACAGTTTTCACAGTTTTCTGAGCACAGGATAGAGACAGCTGGCTTGGGGCAGGGCACCCCAAGGCCTTTCCACTGAGTGGTCCACACAAAAACCCAGACAAGGATGCTCTGATAGCACCATGGCCTCCAGTGCTTGTTAATCACAGGTGAAGGGCTGTTGCCTTCTGCATGCTCTGGCCCAGCCTGTGTGATCAGGCATGACAGCACACAGAGGCTATGGCAGGGTGTGCACAGTTGTTCCCATGTGTGCCCTTTAGTGTTTGCTCTTGCTAGGAAAGCAACTGCCCATTATCAGTGCAGGAACTGAGGCACCCTAATGCTAAAGCCAAGCACAGCTGAGATGGATAATGGGATAGGGGGGTGGAAAGCCACAGTAAAGCATCACAGAGCTCATGTGGGCACCATCTGGGGAATGCTGACTGCCTCACTCTGTTGCCTTTGGTTAGGAAACCTGCAAGAGCACAGAGTGTTCCTGCAGGACTTGGAATGAAGGACAGATCCTTGCCATGAACAGAAACTTCTTAAACCCGTTGATGAACACTAAGACAGAAGTAAAAATAAATTTTAAGAGCCACAGATACTGGAAACCTTTTACCACTCTGTTGTCACACACATATGAAGGAGTCAGAACGCTGCCTGGAGATTTACAAAGGACATCAAATTGGAGAGACTTCTGCTCCTGCCTCTCCAGCTGGGACATCTAAGAATACCTTTCTGTCACCATAACTTCTGCAGCCTCAAGAAAACTTTCAAGAAGCATTAATGTCTCTAACCAAAGCCTCGAAAATATGTAATAATATTTTTAACACAAGAACCTTTTAGGAAAAATTGTTGCTTAGGTTATTTAGGACATTATTACTAATCTTTACCACAATTTCATCTTTTACAATTCATTCAGACTTGAATAAAATTATTAGATACATTAATGATTCATTTTAAAAGGCAGAAGATTTAAACATTGCAATACAAACACCACATCCTCTGCAGATTTCTTTGACCAATTTCCTGTACTTTCTGTCTCAAATCTCCCAGGCCACTTGAACTTTTATCACAATTGACTCCTTAGCCAAAGATGGTACCTGTGAAGGAAGGGACCCTTCGTACTGAGAGAGAGGACAGTGAGTAAATGCCTTTACTGCAAGAGAGGTAACAGCATTTCCTGAAGCAGTGTCTGTGAGGTGAGCCTAAATGCTCACAGCCTGTGAAAACACTCATGTGGAATGGGTCCTGATGGGCTTGGTGTTGCTCAAGGCAGATGGGAGGATGGGAGATGCTTGGAGTTCAGGGCAACATTCAGTTAATCAAACAGACATCTCAACTCAATAACCAAACAAACTTTTATGGATCATATTTTCTTAAAGCCCAAGACAATCACAGTTCTGAGATCTTAAAGGATTGGTTATCATTAACTCAAGGCTTACTTATGACCCTAATGTGTCATTGTATTTCTGCTTATTTGGCATAACAGAATAAATTGCAATGATTTTAAATAGGGTGGGGGAGGAATGAAAGGGGAAAAAGAAAGATGAAAAGAGAGGACAGAGTTCACAATGTCATCTGCAAAAAATGTTGGCTACGAATTTAAAAATATTATAAATATTAGTCTTAATATAAAGTAGAATAAAATTGAAAGATGGTTTGTCTAAAAATTCAGCAGAGGCTCCACCAGTTGATATTTCTCAGATTGTTTGATGAATCTTTCCTTACTTGACCTTTTTCATCCCCATGCTCTAAACATACCAGTTCTTAAAGCCAACTGTGCAGACACAACACACTGATGTCTTCGCCGAGCTGAATCCTACACCATACAAAAAAAGACTAAGCGTATCTAGAGTTTTCTGAGAGATGGACATGGGTAAACTTGAATTAGCACCATATTACAATGCTTAGCAATCAGTCCACCCAACTCTGCACAGAATCTCCTCTCCAGCATTAAGAAATGTCTTACTGTTAACGTTATTTCTGTGAACATGGAGCAGCGTGGCACATTTTATTGTTTCTCTTATTGGATTAAAGATTTTGCAATGTATTTAAAAGCACTGGAGGGCTTTCTTATGAAAGAAAGCTATAAAAGTGTATTTGAAGTTTCTCCTCTATGACAAACAGTTCTATTAAAATGGAAAAAGTACAGGGTATGAGATAGAATTTATTGAGCTCTATTATGCTGAATAATGTTCAGATTAATGACAATTAGGTAGAATAAAAGCCTGATGTGAATGTGATTAAAAAGGAATACTTGAGCACGTGTTAGTTGTTAATAAGTCAACATAATTTTTGACAGCTTCCAAATATCTGAAGAACCTTTTCGAAAGTCATGGTCCCTCTAGATGCAAAATCTGTATTTATTTAAATACTGCATATCAAAAGGAAGATAAATATGCAAAATCTAAGCACCAAAGTATGTGTATATTCTAATGAAAACAAGTTACCCAATGTGAAAGTCAGTGGAAAGATTTTATGGTACTTTTGAGAGATTTTTAAAGATTCTTGCGTGTCTAAAGATACAGATGGATTTGTACAGGAATTTTTTAAATGTTCTGAAAGATCTACAGGATATGTAACAAAAAATAATTTCTGAGAGAAGTCCTTGTCTATTATGTGTTATAAAATTACTTATTATGTACTTTCTAGTTTCATTGAAGTCTTAAGCTCCAGTCCAGAACTCTATTGATTCAGGGAGGGTCCAGTATTGCCTCACAAGCTGTTTATAGGCCTAGGGCCATGGCACTAACATAGAAAGAAATAATAAAAGTCACCTGCCTACATTATACATGGCACTTTAAAAAATGACAACCCAAATGTCACTGGTATTTATGAGAAGGTTTGATGAAAGGCAGCAGAGTATATGAGCTACCAGAGGCCTCGACAGAGGAGGGTGTTTTTAAGGGAAAAAATTTAGCTACTAATTTAAAATAAATAGCTCAAATGTTAAGCGTGGCATCTGTCCCTTTATAAAGTGTTAAATATTATTTTTTCATTTGTCATATATCTCAGCATGACCAACTGAAATGTTATTGGGTTTTTCTGTGTCAAAAGTCTGTTTGTCGATCACAGAACAGAAACTTGCACTTGTGCCATTCCACTTTAGTGAAAAAGATATACTTTTTAGTCACATGGGAGAAAAATAAGTCATGGGAAAAAAATTAATTCAATCTTTAAACATATTAGTTTCAAATGCAGAGTAAAACTAATTTTTGCCTCCACCTTTCTACTGATTTTGTGTAACTTGTTTCAGTATTTCTCATATGACTGTACAGAGCTCCTGTTCAAAACGAATGGCAAGAAACTTCAGTTTAAGAGTAAATGTAAACACCCACTTTAGCCATAAGTTGCAGTTCTAAGAAGTTCCAAGTATTCATATGTACCCATAATAATGGCATTCTCCCGCTGCCTTTTCTGATGGAGTACATTTGTTTCACTTTTCTGCACACACTGAGTTCCTTTTTCTCTCAAGGCTACTGATCTCCCTGACAGTTGCTGCAAACCACGAACATTTTATTTTATTTTGATCTGATTCAGTGGCTGAGGTACTGGTGGCTGCTCTTGTTGTCCCCCAAAACAGGGCAGTAAAAGGCTACTTCACTCAGGAAAAGGATGGAGCGCTGACATGAGAAAGCAATTATGTGGGAAACATCGAATCAAGCATTCCCAGGTGGTATATTTATATTGAAAATAAACTGTAAGGCTGCCAAGTTGGAAGTCTGTGAAACTTCCACAATTGTTAAAGGGCCACTGTCCCTTCGACAGGGGCCCCCAAACTGCAAGGGGATTTTACAAAACTCAAGATGACATACAAAATATAAATGAAAACTCAAATCAGTAGTTTTTTTCATTTTAATATAAACTTCCATCTCAAGTACTAAGAAGACTAACAGTACTGTTATGCAGGGGTACATAAAAGAAAAGAAAATAAAAGTGGAAGTGGGAAGAAGTCAGGCTCAGCATTTTCCAGTGTCACAGTCTGGGCTTTGTGAAACACAGAAAACAAACAGGAGAGGGATAGATCCAAAAGGAAGTATTTTTAATTTGTTTCCTTTGTAGTAATCTTCATAGACAAGTCAGCATTTTCTATTTTTTTATATAAAGTCTCAGCTTGATTGACAGCAACCCCTTAAAGAGAACAGTTTGCTACATGGAATGTCAATGGAAAGGAATGAGTAACTTCTCAGATATAGTAACCCCAGCAGCAAGAGCAACCAAAGTACAAAACAGCTTGGGTAAGAGCTGCAGACACTTTCAGAACTATTTATAGCACAAGACTTAAGTTTTATGTAAATAAAAGCCCCATTTTAATAAGAACAGAGTTTCTATCTTTGTTCTATTTAACATTTGGTACAATGAGATGCACAAATGAAAAATAGTAAGTGTAGAAATTTTGTACCCATCGCCAGCAGTCATGCTGCATATGCTTTTTCTTGTAGCAAATTTTTTGAAGGTAAGAAATTGATTACATTTGTGACATTTTGGCCTTTAATTCAGTTATCCAAACTTCTGAATGTTTCTCTCAGGTCTTTAGTCCATTTTCACTCCTCACAGAAACGAGAGTCTCCAAATTTTAATTTGAATATATTTGCATATTTATATATGCATGATAATTCTAAAATTTAGGCTAAATATGCACATTTTCTTGTGCTTGTTGTCACAAATTTGAGCAAGAATCAGAGAGAAGAAACACTGTGAACATGAATACTGGAGAGAAAAGCTTCTCTAGACACCTTTCAACCTCCTAAATATCTGGTTGAATCTTCAAGTAAAATTAATTCTGTTGAACTTATTCACGCATATTGAGACAAACCTACTGGAAATCTGAATGGAATGAGTTAGAAATCAAGAATAAATGTGATGAACACAAACAATAACAATGATAAGATAACAGGGAGCCATAGTGAATGTGTAAATTCTGTAAATAACATTTTAATCCTTAAAACAGAAGCTGGTTAACAACAGAGAATGAAATTTGAATAAAAGCAAAATCAGAGTGACATTATCATAATCTTGGGACTTCAGTTTTTTTAAAGTCCCATTGAGTTATAGTAAATATGCAGAATTATCTGGTTTTTAGCAAAAAGCATGGCTGGGCATGACTTGACACTGCACTTGCAAGAGCTCTGTAGGCACTGCAGTCCCTTCACACCCATGGCAGCAAAGCCTGCCTGCCACCTGACATTACCTGCCTTCTTCACACACCCCCTGGCCAAATGAAGTGCACAGGAAAGCTAGACACCTATTCCACCTGACAAAAAAGTGTGTGAGTCACAAGATGTGAAATGGTCATTAGAGAAAAGGAGGATGATTCTGGTGGATAACCAGAGCCTGGGACAAGTTGAGTTTTGGACACCAAGGACATTACTCATGTAAAAGTCTGGGCTTGGCTTCCCTCAGGAATGGGCAAAGTTCCCAATTCCTTCAAACATCTGTTTGATATTACCAGACTCACTGGGGAAGGATTCAAGGACTGCAGAGCTGGCTCAGAATGTCTCAGCCATGGAGGCTCAGTCCAATTTTCTAGCAAAGGGAGTTTAGAAGTTTAGGGGGCCAGAGGGGAAGAGGACTTGAAGGGGTCATCTGGATTCATGAAGAAAAGAGGAGCAGAACAGTTCTAGGGCAGGAAGGATCTGCAAGGTTAGCCAAACAGGAGGATGGAGAGAGGAGAGTGAAGTCTCAGGAGGATCTAGAGGCAAGCAGGAAGACATCAGGCTGGTTTGGGTGGAAATGGGCAAAAAGGGAAGCCATGGAGCACAGTGGATGCAGCCACTGCTCCCTCTCTCCATTACTACCTGTACTTCACATTCTCTGCTTCCAACTTACAGGTAAGCAGGAGTGGCCCCTTCCTCTCTCCCATTACCTGCGCTCACCCTTCATCTTTCCCAAGCTCCTGAAGAAGGGAGAGGGGACCAGTGCGGGGGCCAGGCTGGACTCAGTGCCTGCAGTGGGGGGAGGAATATGGATGGGCTGAGGAGGCAAGGGCAGGCATTGAAACAGCTTTGCAGCCATGTGCTGGGGAATGGGAGTCCCCAGGATAGAACCTCAGCCCTTTCCTGTGGGGCAGGTGCTGGGGACACTGCTCAGGGTGGAGAGGCCAATGCTCATTGCCTCAGCTGCACAGACACAGCTCCTTCAGAGGCTAAGAGCTGGTGGGGACTGCAGGAATTGCAGTGTTGGGCCAGAAGGAAGCCTGATAAAGAAAATGATACTAGTGAAAAAGAAGCCAAAACAACAGCGAATTGTGACAACTAAGGGAGAAAATGCATCAAGATGATGATATAAATGCCTGGAATAGAATGAGGAAATGGACCAAAAAAAATTGCGACTTTGTCCATGAAAAGGAGGATGCTTTCTGAGCTATATAGAGTGAATAAATAACTTCAGGATCCAAAAGATAATATCATAAGCTAATATCATATAATATCCTGAGTCAGAAAGGATGCAGAAAGATCATCTAAGTCTAACTCCAGGCCCTTCACAGGACCACCTCGAGGTGAGGCTGTCCCAGCTCAGAGCAGAGGGGACAATCCCTCCCTTGCCCAGCTGGCCATGCTGTGCCTGGTGCCCCCAGGACAGGGATGTCCCTCTTGGCTGCCAGGGCTCTGCTGGCTCATGTCCAGCTTGTCATTGACCTGCACCCCCAGGGCCCTTTCCACAGTGCTGCTCTTCAGTGACTTATTCCTCTGTCTGTACCTCCATCCTCCTTGGTCCCACCTGCAGAGTGAACTGCCATTTCCTCAGAGGTTCCAAACCTCGGTGATGCCCAGAAAACCATTGTACTATGGAATATCCAGTCAATTGAACTGCAGGGGCATGGCAGTGTACCTGTAATTACTTTCATTTACAGAAATTGCTATTTTGGAGAGGTTTCCTAGATATTTTTCAGTTCAGCATCTCAGCTTTAGAGACAGAAATACTGCAGTAGTTAGCTGAATTGCACACCCCTGCAGATCACAGTATATCAGAATTAATTACTGGTTGATTTGTCTAAGCTGGCAACAGCAACAAAACTTGTGGTCCAGGGACAGCATCCAAAGCATTAACAAATTGATTGCCCACAGCCAGGCCTGTTTGGGTTTCCTCAGCATTCAGATTCACTGCCACAGCCCAAAAAGACAAATCAACCACTAATACCTGAACCAGGGAAGAACTGGAATAAGCTCCACTGCTTGCTTTCTCCTCCTGCAGGGCAAGCTCACAAGTTACCTTAAATCACAGGCCCAGCATGTGGTGTGTCTGGCACGCAGAGGCTGCCCAGCCTGGCCCTTTGGAGCATCCCCTGTGTGTGCTGGCCAGGCAGGCAGTGCCCACAGGGCAGCAGGCACAGCTGGCACCAGGCAGAGCAGCGGCAGCACCGCTCCCGCCGCATGCCAGGGCTGCATTGCACTCAGCGGCTGCTCGTACCACGAAAGGCTGGGTGGCCTTTGCAACGCAGCCCAATAACAATATTGCAGGGACTGAAGAGGAGGAGAATTGTGGTAGCACACAGCAAATAAAATAGGCAAAATATCTGCATCTGGTTGAAAGAAAAGGTAGCAGCAGGGTCTGTTATCAGTATAATTTTGCAAAACAAGCTATAGAGCCATACTCAGATTTCAGACCTGAGATCTGGGTCTTCTCTAACTGAAACAAATGGGTGTTTGCCAACTACTTCAAAGGAAGTGTTCAAAAATGAGACTGTTAAACAGCTAAGGGAGCTGATGTAATCATATTTTAACCCAATTATCCTTTCCAATATATATTTGTCAGCATTTAATCCCATCTGCCATTGTGCTGCCCAAGTGCCTAAATTGTATTGGTCCCTCAAGAGTTCTCTAGTCTTGGCTAACCTAACGATTTCTGTGCCATATGCAAATTCTAATTTGCAAATGTTCTCCCTCATTTCCAGACACTATTAAACAACTGGTCTTATTATGGGTGTTCCTCAGTTAATTCTTTGCCATTTTGGAATTTTACCATTTTTTCTGGTTTATTTTCTACCACCAATCTCTAATCTATGCCAATGATTTGGCTCTAAACCCTTGAATTCAGATACTCAGATAGTACCAATTCTGAGAGACTTGAAAAACACTTGAAAAGTAAAAATTACCTAAACCAAACAGTTCCTTTAGTCACTTTTCTTTTGACAATGCAAAGAGATGCTAGTAAATTTAAGAGTTTTTTCTTTTAAATAAAATATTACTTTTTACTGCTTTTATATGTTGTTTTTATTTCTGCAGACAATTCTTTATTGTCACTGACTACTATTTTCATCCATTTACCTGTAACTTCAATGAAGTCCCCTGGTTCCAAATTCTAAGGGTATTTTTCATTCTTTTTAAATAAATAGGTCCAATATGTGCTGTCTAAGCTAATAAAAATTCAGGTAATGGTATATCTTCTGATAGGAAATAATCTGTACTTTAACCAAAGTGATTTAATTCAAATGTAAATAAAACCGTAGTAGGGCAGAAAGTCAGCAGAAGTAGTTACAAAAGTGTAAAACTTACAAAAATTATTACTAAACAATATTTCTGTTTTTATGGTTTAAAACTCCATCATCTATTTTTTTCTGTAACTCTGATTCAGCAAGGCATTTTACAGTGCATGATTCTAATGTTCACTACAGACTTTTTAACAACACTTGCAGGAGAAAAGAATCTTAGTGTACATGAAAACAGTTCCAATTGGATTATGCACATGCTTGAGTCCTGTGTTGAGTTGAAGCTTAGGAGGAAAAATTTTATAACTTTCACTTGCATGAAAAGTCTACTGATATAATCCAGAGTAGGAAACAGTTTTCATTTCCATCAAGCAAGTTTTTGCAGAACATTAACTGAAATGGTTGTTTCAGTTGATGGATATAGGAAGCCAAATTTGTTTGAACATCTAGACCCTGTGTTTCATAGATAGACTCATGCTAAGAGCAGAATTTAACATTTGGAACCCCAGGAACAGCTCATTACTATAAATGTCTGCAATATCAACCAAGAGAGATAATGTTCTAGTCAGGATAATAATTATCATTTAACTGACTTGCAAATGTAAAAACCAGGACTCTCAAAATGCAGACATCAACGAATTGAAAGAAACAGGCATTAATTTTTTAACCACTTGAATTCCTGCCTCTAGAGGACTACAGGGATGCTCAAGGGGGATGATTGCACATCGCAGTGCAGTCAGCACCAGCACATTTACTGAATGGACACTGTACAGCTGGGCCTGCTGCATCATTTGTACCGAGAGCCAGCCAAGTTTACTGTATCCACATATGAAAAAAAAGGAGCAGATTCCATCAAGAAGCTCAAATGTGAGTTAAAAGCAACAAAGTGACTGTGGTGTAATCCTTACTGCTTATATATGCCAGAATAATATCAACAATCTTTTTCCAGCACAACCGCCAGCGAGCAAAGAATAGTACTAGACTAAACACAGAATGTAAAAGAGCGAAGAGAATTGGGGTCTGTGCTAAAAGAAATGTGAAACCCCAATGAATGGAGCAGAATGAATTGCAGACCATTCAGAGCAGCATTATAGGTTTCCCACGTGGGCACTAACAGCTGAGTTCCACGAGGTTTTGGCAACAGTACAATTTGCAACAACAACAAAAAGAGTTTGCTGAATTATTTAAGCATGAAATCAACATACCTCAGACAAAAATAGCCAATGTATGCTAAGCGAAATAACTTAGAAATAAAGCACTGAATCTGAGAGGGAATGCAGTGACTGTAATTCAGCGCACTTGGTACACTGCTATTCCTCTGGAAATGCAGCCCAGGCTGCCCGAGTACTGCTGAGAGCTTTCCCTGCAGTGTGCTCGCTGGGGTGGGCTGGCACAGGGAGGAGCTGTGTGAGCATCTACACCTCCTTCTCCTCCCTTCCTTTTGCTCTGTTTGGCTTTCATAAATTCATACTGATGTGATCCCTGCCATTCCTGGTTTTATTTGCTTGTTTCACGTTGTTGTTCACGGAACACAGATACTATAGTTTTTTGGGTAAAAGAAGATAGCTTTGCAGGAAACACATATTTTCCCTTTCTCCCTCCACTAATTTTCTTCAAAGGGGAAGAGATCAATTACCTTTTACTGAGAACTCAGATTTCTTTTTGTTTTAGGCTCCCCCCACTTTTTCTGCACAGCAATCTCATGACATAACACATACATTTTTTTAGAACTTCTGTTTCATATAGCATGGCCCTGCATCCAGCTCATGCAGGGAAGTCCTGGGAGAAATGGAGGGTGAGAACAGAGGCTGTCATGTATTCACAGATCTTTCAGGATGCTTGCATTGCAAGCATCACACACTTTCAATGATGCAGAAACACTGCCCAGACCTTCTAACAATAGACAGGCAGAAATACTGAACTATCAAATATGCACAGACATAGTGGGGGGAAACACGCAGCAGGTTTAGATCTCTTTTTAAAGTAAAAAAAAAATCCATTTTAGAGGAATTATCTTAGATGAACATTCTTGGGAGGAACCGAATCAGCCAGGAACCTTTCAGATTTCTCCCTTTTGGTAGGATGAAAGGTTCCTGGCTAATTCTGGTTCCTTTTGGCAGGAAGATGTTCAGCCAGGGAGCATTTACCATGTCTCAAAGGCACTGGAAGCAGGAGTGTGGCTTTGCCTCTGCACAGCTGGGGCAGTGCAGCCTCTGACACTGCAGCTGGGAGGGGGGCCCGGGGCTCCCCTCCTGCTCCTCCCTCCCCAGAACAGAAGTTGAGCAGCAATTGTTGGGTGTGCTGGTGGTGATCCGTGAGACCCGTGAGGGGAGGGGACCCTGAAGAAATTCTGCTCGTCCCAGTTCCCCAAACACTACCATCTTTTGGAGGTGCTGTGGAAGGAACCTTCTCCAGAGGTGTTTGCTGCCAAGCGTTGCTGAAAAGGAATTCTGCTGTGGTGGACAGTGAATCAGTTGTCAGACGCTGTGAAAGCTCACAGCTCATGCTTCATTAGAAGCTGACATTAATTGCTTTCTGTAGAGCACACAAAAATTAAGCTCTCTTATCAACAGAGTGACTAAGAAATAATAACAGCAAAGTCTGAATCAGAGAACAAGATGCAGTGAAACTATCCACTGAAGGCTTCTAAAGGCAGGGGATTATCATAAAAGATCAAACCATCATTTAATTACTTTAGTAATGAAATGAATGAATTTAAAAATGACTGAATACAGCAATTTCTTACCCAGAAGGGTTGCTGCTATAGAAACAAATATTGCATTGAAATGTGAAAATAAATTCCTTTATTGCTCATTTCAAAAGTATTTGGAAATATTTTTGAAAGGAATCTGAGCGTTAGAATGAGGACTCAAATAAAATCCCAAACCCAACCATGTTAAAAATATAGCAAGTTATAGGTCTGAGTTCTCAGTTAATTAAGAAGGAGTCTGACTTCAGATCACATTCCAGTGACATGACAGAAGAAAAAAAATAAATTTTGTTTTGGACATGGAGAAAGTCAGCTCTTTCTAGTGCAGTAGATCAAACACCTCAGCTTTAAAGACTGACAGAGAAAATGAAACTAAAAGAACAGCCAAAAAGTAATTTGATTATATGAAAATAAGCAGCAACAAAACTGCAAAACTCCATTTTGAGACTGGCAAGATCCACCCCTTCTTAGTTTTCCAATTCACCAGAAATACTAGTCAAAATTTTTCTTTATTAGCACTGCTTATACTAATATACCCACACAACACACATGTACAGTTAGAGTTTCAGAAATTCTTGGATATTAAACCCTCCACTCCCACAAACCTCACTCTCTAATTCTCCAGGGGGCTATATATTGAAGGAGTATTTATTTTTCTACAGTGGTGCAAAACGAAGTTAGTGAAAACAAGAGCTGGGCCCCGATGCTTCTCTGAAATTTGCCATCCTACTCTGCAGCTGTGCAAGGCAGTGGGAGTGGGAAACTGCAGAGCAAGAGGTCAGCAGTGCCACTAGTGCTCCTCAGGGTATTTGGGGGGTTTGAATTCAGACCACTGGAGTATGAGCTGTTGTTTCCACTGCTGCTCCCCTCGTGGTCCAGGAAGGCTGTTTAATGTGCTGTGGGAGGAGGGGTGCACTGAAATGAGAAGGGGAAGCTAAGGGCATGAGAAAGATTATTCAAGTGCTTCAGTGAGGGTTTTCAGTGTGGCTGTTTGTAGTTGCAAACCAATAAAACCTTGTACCTGGATTTTACATACTACACAACCCCTGAGACTTTCTATTTATTGTGCCTATGCTACCTTTAAGACTAGCTTATACCCCACCTTAATACTCCATTTAGTGCACTACATGTGCACTCACAGGAGCTGTAGTGGGACCAGTGCTGTACTGGATAATAAGGCCCCAATGTTGCTGGAACTTCACTGGAAGGTAAGGATGTGCACTTCAAGAATCTACATTTTCTCATAAAATGCCTGCAGTGGTGAGGATTCTAGCTGGACTAATAGTGTTGCAGCCTTCATGTGCATATCAAGCTGCTGGAAAATTTATAATCTGAATCATGTATTCTTTTTCAGTGATTGTATGATTTGTCTAAAATTTCATTGTATTGCATGATTTATACTAAATTTCACTGCAGGGAAAGGTAAATAGCATGTTATTTTACTAGTATCAAGAAGGGATTTTACTTTAACTTAAAAGCTGTTCTTCCAAAATCACATTGTCACAGCTAGTTGAGAATCAGTTTTTTTTTCCTGCTATGCAAGAATATTTTTCTATCTGATTTTAAAAAGGTATAATGTAAGTTAACTGTTTTTAGTAATTTTCACCATCATTTTCCTGGGCCACTTTTGCATTATGGATTGATCTCTTTGGGACTTTTATTCTTTTTATTTTTCTATCCTGACATCCATAGAATCCAGACCACAACAGCACCAACTCACTTCCTTATATAGCAGAGAATTTCTCCAGTTTGTCCTTTATGTTGATTCATCACCAGTTATCCAGGTCAGAGGCCCTTTTGGAAGTGCCATCTAGTGCAATTCTATAATACCTTGTAAAACATTTTAATCTTTTTTTAGAATTCTTTTCCCTTTCTAGGCTCAGTGAAACTTTCCAGTAGATTTAAAATTAACATTGAAACTTATAAATCTAGTTTAGCAGAATAGTCTACCCTAAAACAGTTGTTTAATCATTTCTTCCTGGGAAAATGAGCAGGCATTTTGAACACTACTTATCATATAAGCATCAGTATTATATCATCATCACTATAGCAAAGAACAGGTGACACAAAGACTTGGCATGATTTTTGAATCAGCAGAATTGCAGTTGCATGCCAAATTATACACCTTACACTCATTAAGGGGAAGGGAAAACTCAGATACAGATTCACACATGCAAAACTTCAGGTCTTATGTGTGGAAGGCACTTCTGCCACGAGCCTGCCTAAGCCCACCCTACATGTAAACCATTGGGCAGGATCAAGAGCTCTAAGTCACCTCTGCACTGCAAACCAGAGGTACAACTTCTTCCTTAAGTACACAAAGGTGGAACTATATAGCAAAATATATGTGCAGTATATGTGCTAGACTACTTCTGGTATACAGCCAAGCCTGAAAATCCATCTCTTAAATCACTTTGTGATTGTTACTTAAACAAGTGGAGCCAAAAGAACACATTTAATGTTTTCAGACTCTCAAATATAAAACACAAAATGGCTATGCACATAAAATCAGACATAATTTAGGTGAAAAATACCAACACTTGATTGCCTCTATGTTAACATGTCAAACAATGAAATAAAGATTCTAAGGGCTTACATATTAAAAAAAAGGGTTGTTACTTCTCTGAATTTATTTGATATAAGCTTGATAAACTTAGTGCTACATTTAAGGAAAAGGATGAGATGCTCTACTGTGTCACTTACTACTTAGAATACTGAATGCAGAGAGAACTAGAGCTTGCTGCACACAGAAAACATAAAGAGAAACCTCTCCACAGTAATGGTTCAAACCAGATTATTCTTGCTCCGAGCCATACCTCATATTTTAATATCTTTGTATTGTCTTATCTGTTTGCATTCGGATTTTCATTGCTCAAAATAATTTTCTCACAGCTAACAGGTACTCAAATTCCAGCCCCTGATTTTCACTGATTTTTTTTTCTGTTTGAAAAGCTCAGCTTTCCCATTTGGCATGAGATCCTTGTTTTTGTCAGGCCTTTGTTAGTTTGCAAGGCCTCTGCAAAACACACTCTACTTGGTGTGAGGTGGGGAAGCACTTTAGGAAGATGGGAGAACAGCTTTCAGTTCACCTTGCTAATGCAGAATGGAGACTCAAATCCTCCTTCTTCCTGCTGGGAAAAAATGCAGGAAGGGTGAGAGAAAGGCAATAGGCTGATGTATCTGAAAGTGATTTTGTTTTGGTCTGGTCCAAAGCAGGACAGTTTTGCTGAACCATGAGTGTGCTTAAAGGTCAGCCTAATTTTTTTAGATTTATTTTTAGGGGAGATGTTTGCCAAGATCTACAGTGTGAATCTAAAGTATTTTGCCAGTCTGAAATTCCCGTGCATGTATATGCAGAAGTAGATTAAAGAAGATCTCACTTTGAAGAAGAAATATTATCATGGGCTTCCCTCTGTACTTGTATGGAAATTGATGGCATGCAAAGCAGTGTCTGACTGCCATGAAATAGCTGAGAACACGTGGGGCCAGGTTTGCTGTGCCTTTTGGGTTAGAGTATAGAGAGCATTCAGTGCTGAAGTCCTGATCACACCATCCAGAAATGAGAAAGGCTCCATTATCTAGCTCACAGGGATGCTGGGAGATTACGTAATGTTTGCACAGCTATTTTAAAATATGAAGCACTGTGAATTATGCAGTATAATTGCTGAGAGCAAAGACTTATACTCTCTAAAGAAAATGAGAATGACAAATTCCAAAGAAAATTATTTTTGAGAGCGTCTTTAACCACATTAATCTACACTATTTATCTATTTGCTAATTAAAATTATTTTAGTCTGTTAGAACAGATCAGAACAATTTACATGAAAAAAGACACCTGACTGTAGTTGTCACTGAAGTGTACTCAATCCGTTGAGAAAATCATTAAAAAGTTAGCACTGTACTTTGTAAAGTTCCCCCTTATTCTACGCCACATCTTCATAAGCTACTTAATAATTTAATTCTTTCTGTGTCTGTGTTTCAAGTTGGTTAAATCTGGGCTGCTAAGTGGTGCTTTCCTTTCAAGGGATTCATTTACTGAGGAATCCTCTTCACTCTGATTTAGTCTTTCATCTTGCATGGATGCTGCTTTACTCATCACTAATTCACACCACACATCACAGGCTACATCAACATCTGCATCTTCTGGATGGAAAGTTTTCATTTCTTCCCCTTTAAGAATATCTGTCATTCTGCAGTCCCAGTCATCAGCTCCTAACAACTTTCCCAGCTGTACAAAAATGTATTCTGAATAAACATTGGAAGAAAGGAAGCATAAATATTTGACAGCATTCACAGTCAAGGCAGGTTATTAAGCACTCTGTGTTGCAGAAGAACACTCAAGACTGTCTTGCAATGAAGTATTACAAGTGATACTCCAAGTATTTTTTAATCTAAGTAAGCTTTTACTTGAGGTTATTATTGCCTGGATATGAGAAGACTGTGGGCACACAGAGCATTTTACAGTTTCATTTTCATTTTGTCTGGTTTTGTGATTATCATATTCTGCATACCTGGATCTTTGTTACTTGGAATTTTGAGCATGCCCAGAATGGGCAGGGTAATAGAAGTTAAAATCAGAAATGAATGATTTCCTGCCTGTGGAATTAGTTAATGCTTATCCCATAGGCCAGACTTTAAGTGATTTGGTCATCTGAAAGACAGCTTGGTTCTCTCATTCTCCATCTGGGAGGTGTTTATGCTGTGCTGTTGTAATATAAAAACTACAGAGGAAAGCATTTAGAGGGAGAGTGAGTTACTTTTATTCTCTCTCAACACCTTCACTAGAACTCTGACAATTTTTCCAGTAATGTCTCTGTGACTGCCCATTACAGTATCAATGAGGTAGAACTGAAGCCTAATAGGAACACAATATTGGAAAGCCAGTCTAAATTGGTTTTTTTCCTAAAATATTATTTTTAGCTATAAGACGCAACAGCTTCTTGACAGAATTAACAGTTTATTTCAATCTGAATTCTAAAGTTTCTAGTTTTTCTTAACAGGCTGACTTCAATAACTTCAGTGACCTAATCTAAATTAAGTCCAAGTACATGATTTTATGAAAGGATTAGCACAAATATATGTAATTCTTTCTATATTTATATCAACGCCATTTATCTGTCACAAATTTGCTTGTCCACACCTACATCATAAAGTAATGATTGCAATCACAGTTCTAATCTGTTCTCCTAATCTGTAGCCTACTTAATTTCTGGAAATCTTATGGTCTGGGCTGCTGGAAGCCAGGAAATCCTTACTCCAGTCCCCTTACACCTGTGCAGAGCTCTACTGCATCTGCACAATTAGTCCAGCTGGGGTTTCTGGCACAAGTGGCTGCACTGGCAGAGCCAGTTCTTCAGATTATAAAATATGTAGATTAGCAAGATTTTTCCAGTGATGTCAGTAGAACACTTTTGGTGTTGAAGCTTGGCTGGATAACATTCCACATTAAAACATGGATTTTTGACTAGACAGTGGCCTAAACTTAATCTTTTTTCCAAGTAGTCCCAAACACTGAGGAATACTGAAAAAAGTGACTTACACACTGGATTGTTTTTTACAATGATCAAACATGGCCAAATACGTTTTCCCATCTGAATTCCTATTGCATGCTTCCTTTCTTTTTAGTTTAATGGGAGGTTTGCCATACAGTAGGGGACACAACTCCAGCAAATGCAAAACCTGCAGATGGTATCTACAGAGCATCCCTATAAAGAAAATTTTCCATTTACAGGAAAATACTGGATACATAATCCGCAAATTTGTCCTGCACCTTTTTTTTTTCCAAATGACGCTTCATCCTAGCATATTCTTTTGAAGGAGTGTGAAGCACACAAACCTGAAGTACATACTTATACTACACTGACATTAAATACATTATGAGATAGTACAGTCAACCTGACTGTACTATTATGAACTTTCTTAGGGTAAGAATTATCTTGCACATGCAAAATTGCCATATGCTAGCCAAAAAGCAGACACATTCAGCAGTGAGCACTCAGTATTTAAGTACTTAATTCCTGTCATCAAACAGAGCAGCTCTAAATACAGGGCACTGTAAGAGCAGACATCAGAATAAATGAACATGTCAGTTCAGACCACAGTGATAAGCTCCTGAGAGAAAAGGACAAAATTCAGATAACTCATGCTTCTGAATTTCCTTGAGGTATAACAAATGTCCAGGCTGCAATGCTAAATGTATAGTAAAGTTTCAGCTCTAAGGTTTTTTTATAATGCAAATCCATATAATATCTTAAACCTGATTATTAGTGAGAGCAGTTTAAAGTACATAACATCTTTGGGCATTAGCATTTATGTGCAAATGCTTGAGGTTGTGTTACACATCACATAACTGACCTCTGAGGAGACAAAAACCAGCAGGAAAAAATCATACATTCTGCCTTTAAGAAAAACATTTAGAACAACATGAGCACTAGTCATAAATGACTTGCAGTACATCAGTATTAAATTGATGAATCTGGTTTATAGCTAGTCAAATTTGGACTGCACAATCCTACAAAATGCTTCAGCCTGTAACAGCTTTATGAGCAGTACTAGACAGCACAAAATTTGCCCAGGAACATAAATACTAAAAAGAATATAGTCAAATATGAAAGTTGTTTCAAACTTTACAGAAAAAATTTAATTGTGAAATGTAGTTAGACAAATGGGGTTTATTTGTTACCTAGATTCATATGCCATGAATGTACATGCATTTAAAAAATCTTGTTTAACCCGATTTTTTAAGTATCTTGTTCTATTTCAACATAATCTTGTAAATGTGTTACAGCAACAAGAACTCGTATGTCATATATATTCAGCATATTCAATTTGATAAGCTAACTAGTGCAGAGGCATAAATTGCATTTTTCTGCTTTGAAACTAAGTACATTATTTTTGTCTAATACTCTATTTTATACCAAATCCTTCTTGGACAGTTTTAAATATTCAGAGCAAATAACAACATAATTTTATAATTTCAAGCAGGGACATGTAAGTGGGCTGCAGCATCACCAGTAACTACCTGAGAAAGGCACACAACCTGCAGACATACCTCGAGTGGATAATTAAAGAGCCTTGATGTATCTCTAGCCTTAGTGGCACGTGTTACAGGCCAGAAAAAATGGCTAATAAATACTGACAAATCTTGTGTCCAAAAGATTAAAAGCTTGCAAGAGATGAAATCCTGGTCCAGTTAAATGCAAGGGACATTCTCTGGCTGACTTCAGTAGGTTAAGCTTGCACATACCCTGCAGTTAGGATATGCTAGGAGGCAATGCCTTGCTTACTGTGCCCTCGCAAGCACATGGTTGGAGGGTACAGCAGGGTAGCACAAGCTGAACTGCAGCCTCAGTGATGCTCTCAGGGCTGCCTGCAGAGTCTAGCACCATCACCCTGAGTGTTACTGTGAGATCAAGGCTCCAACCAGACGAGTTCAACTTACAGGGTGTTCTGTAAGCTGTGTTTACCTATTCTGGTTGCTAAGCCAGACACACCAAGCTCCAGACACTATTTTCATATTTGTTCCTCCAGAGAAAAAAGAGCTTTCTCTATGGTGAAAAAAACCTTTGCACCAAAGTACAATTCTTAAGCTTAACGACAGAGTGAGGCCAGGAAAACCTGAGCGGGAACAGTTTGGTGGCCTCTAGACATTGGTTTCATTGGCAATTGCTGCACAGTGAATCCGTGATGCTCATAAACATTTCTGTGAATGCAGCGTTTGTTACAAGTGCATTTTATATAAGATGTCAAAATGCTATCATTATGCATGGATAGACAGAAAGTATAAAAGAAATATTTCAAAAAAGGATGAGAGAGTTCCGTTCAGAAACTGAAGTCAGCTGGAAAATGAGTCCTGCTATCCTTGGAATTTCTGAACTATTAGGTGAGACAAGCATTTTGAGGCAAATAGATGCTAAGATAGCAGCCTGTTTATATTTGAAAAACTCTATCTTGATGAGATAAACATTACGTCAGTTATCTGTAAGAGAATCATGGTTCCTTCTCCAAGTGAAAGCCAACGCCTCAAGAGTGGTTTGGTTGTGTTGTGCTCTTCAAATACAAGGAGAAAAACTCTTACTTCAGTCAGAATGCATTTTTTTAAAGACAATGTCTTTGTGTAACAAGGCATAATGTGTCTTTTGCTGTGCACTTCTCCATCTTGAATTAATTTCTACGCTTTTCATAGCGAGCAAACAAACTCCTAACAAAAACTGCAGTATATGAAGCATAGAACTATACTACTGTATCTATGTTTTCATAACTAAGGAAACTGTAACAATACTATAAACTAAACCCAATCTAAAATAGCACATCCCAGATGGAACAGAAGGAGCAGAAATATCTGTGAAGCTTTCCAAGGCTTACTATGCATGAAGACATTTTTATTTGGTGGGGTTTTTTATAGCATACTGTATTCAAGTTCAAATTTTCTCTCAAAGAGCTTTTAGGTGTCATAGCTAATACAGAAAGATGTTACAGAACCTGTGGTCTTCAAAACTGCACTCCATCATTTAAGGGCAAGAAGGCAAGAAAGCATTTCAACTCATACTTACATATTTTTATCTCTATGATATAAACACTGTGAAATATTTCAGCCCTTTGTAAATCAGTCCAGGAAACTGTAAGAAGTACCCTCCACAGGGTGCATGATCATCTTCACAATGCTTGCCATGGAAAGTTAGGGTTTTATTTGTTTTATACAAAATCTCTTAGAAATTATCCCGTTTAAGCAGGATTTAAAAGCTGTTCCACCTTGATTGCTGAAATGAAAAATCAGGTGTCAGCTCCTGAACAGCATAATCATCTTTTTCTTCTTTTTTTAAAATATTGCAGCAGGGCATACAAAGTTTTTTGAAGGACTGCTAAGTAAAAGCGAAGTAATTGCCTGATGGTGGTGATATTTGCAAGACCTTTACAGAGTTCAGAATGAGCTTCTTTCCAGGTGCAGGCTACGAGAGGAAAGAAGGATGAGTGAGGTACGTGCTGGCCCCTTGGTGGGTACTGCCACTGGCTGATGTACTTTGAAAAATCCTCTAAATCCTCATGGAAGCCTCCCTCCAGAGGGCATGTAAAGGGACTCATGATTGATGAGAATCCTAATGAAGTTCCATCTGATACTGAATAACTTGTCCTTTCGAGCATTTCAGATTTAGCAACTCCCTAATCTTTCGGATTCAGAACGCATTGATGTATTTTTAACCATGATACCTCTCATGGGTTTGGAAGAAATAGGAAGTGGAACTCTGAAATTCAGATATTCAGTGGCTGATGCTGGAGCAAAACATTGTGACAAGCCCCTGGTTAGACTTCTGTTTTGTCACCTGTTTTAATTCATTCAATATGTGCTGTGGCAACTTGATTTCTCAGAATTTTGCACCATTCTAAGTTAAAAGCTTTATAAAGTACTATTTTTCATATAGTCTTGCAAATAAACTGATCTGACAAAAACTTATTTCTCTCATCCTCTGCTGAGCAATATTATTTACAGTACCATTGTTTCAACCTGCATTACAATTTTAAAGGAGATTCCATCATTTTTCCCATGCCTGAAGTCAGGAGAACAACTCTTATAATTACTTGACTTACCCCATTTAACATTTTAAACAATGGGATGTGAGATTTTTTCCCCCAGGCTTCTGGAACTTTCCCAGTTTTCCAAGATTTGTTAAAAATAAATACTAGCAGTCAAAAAAACTCTATGAGACACATATCCTAAAATACTTGAGGGGAAATTTTTGTTTTCTGTTTACTCAGGTGATGTTTAAAACTGCTCCTGAATAACTTAAAAAATGGAAAAGATTTCATTGACCTATGCTATTAATATATTATCTCCTGCCTTCCTAGTTATAGAATTGAAATATTTATTGAAAATACCTACTCCTCCCATTACCTGTTCACCTAGTAATTGTGTATAATTGACTTGTTCCTTTAATTTTAATATATATTACCATTATCTAATGACTATAGACTTTTTCTAGTTTTTTCCCTCCCTGATAAACCTTCTATTAGCCCTACCTTTTTTCAGTTTCATTTGCTGAATTATCCTTCTGGATTTAAATACTTTCCTCCTACCCCATATGTTTCTTCTTAAATCAGTATAAGGTTTTCTTTCCTAGATTTGAGGTTTTGGGTTTAGGGATAGAAAAGTAAAATCTTGCCAACTACTGCCCAAGTATAATCAATATTTATATGTTCACCTTATGACTGAACTCATAATCAATTACAGATTTATGAGTATTAGGAGGGATTTTATTTTACTCATATATATCACAACTAATCATTTCATAATCAGAACAACCACCAATATTTAGTTCCAAGATCAGTTCCTACATAAGCATTAAGATGAGGATTACTATGGATTTCCGATGGAAGATGTAATGCTTATCAAGTCAGGAAATCGATATTCATAATTTACAAGGTTTGAAAGAAATTCCAACATTCTCTGGCACAAAGGTTTGTGTCTGAAGGTCCATGATCATCCATGATCATCCAGTCATAGACATGTGCTCACAGGTAGGTTTTTCTAGGCATGCTCTTTGTTTATGCTGGTGTTTGCCACAGGTCCCCAAACCTTCTGCATGCTGCCAGCAAGAGCACTTGGACAACTCATCTATGCTCAGGAATGAATTTTCCAGCTAGTGAGGAATTTGGAGCCCTCTGCCAAGTAGCAAGGTCTGATTGTACAGATTTAAGTACTAGCAAACAAAGCTGAACATATGCTCACAAATGACAGATTCCAAATTGTGTTATTACCCAAACCTATAACAAAGAATCGCTTCTCACATCACAATGCCTTAAACAGTTTTGCTCCCAATATGTTGAATAGAAATAAAATAAAAAAAATAAAATAAAATAAAATAAAATAAATAAAATAAAAAATTTGTTAGGAAAACTATTTGAATGAGAATTTAAATTATTTCACCAGCAGTTACAGCTGCTCAAAATATTGAAAAATTTTGCTGGATTTTGGTTAATCCATCCATGCAAAAACCTTTTCCTGTCTTTGTAAAATTTGTTATTTTCTGTGAATCCAAAGGGATGGGTGAGCTTAAGTGATCATTACAGTAATTTCCTGTTCAATTTGTGTGCAGACTTCAGATTAAGAGGACCATTCTTTTCCATCCAGACTAGAATATTTTTTTAAAGACAATTGCTGCTGGATTCAGAAAAACGAAATTTTTATACAGGCTCTCCTTTACAAAGACTTCTCCAAATTAAAGATCTCAACATTTTGAACCTTTCTCATCTGTAACTAAAACCTGAATAAATGGGGATGATTTCTAATGGCAGTCCCTGTTGGGTTACCCTTGCTGCTGAATTATATTCATTTTGTTGCTATAATCTGTGTACTTCCAGTGACCCGTGTGACATCTAGGTCTGCTGCAAGACATGCAGCAATTCCAAATCTTATCAAATATGTAAATCTTCATTTCAGCTGTGGAAACTGAGGTTCACATTTGAATGCTTCACAGAAATATGCACTTTCAGCCATGGCTGCAGGCTAGTGTTCCCTTGTGTAAACCATCCATTTTTAGAACTAACTGTACAATTAGGTGGTTCAAGTCATGCAGAAGATCCATGGAATTTGTGCATATTGCTCATATGAGGGTTTTTTAATAGTTCTTTTTTGTTGTTGTTAAAGCATTTATTTGTTCAAAAATAGATCTGAAATGCAGATAAATAGCTGTGTTGAAATCATCAAGGATTGCAAGGGAGGGCATGTCAAAGGACATTTTCCTTGGGTGACTGAAAGTCAGCATGGTACATAAAGCTAAACTACACAAGGCTTTTATTAATCAGTAAATTGCAGTATTTCTTTTGTTACCACAGCATTTGGCACACATTTCTCATACTAGGCAATTAAAAAGGCAATAGCACTGTTTTCTGGTAACTTTGGAAGCACTTAAGTTCAAAATTACAAATTAAAACAATAACTAGAAATAAAATAATGATGCTTTGCTGCTTTTGACTTCTGCTCTCACAATCAGAAATCAGGGATGCAGTGCATCAAGGCTGCCTGGGGGTCACTAAGCAAAGTGATTTCAATTAACAATTGCACATGAGCAGCTTCTACACCCAAATGGAAAAGGACACCAGAGCATTTTTTTATGAAATTGGAGGATTTAAACTGTTTAATAAATATTATGGTCTCAACAAGTCCTCTTTAATGATATTTGAAGAAACAAAACTGTGCAGTAGCCCTGTATAGAACCCTGACAATATTCAAACCAAATCAAATTTTCAAATGCAACGTGGACTATTCTGAATATCAGTAAGAGGAGTAATCCTGTGTTAATCCTGTGTTAACCTTTGTTAATTATTGATGCCAAGTATATTCTAAATATAAATAGAGAAACGAGTGCAGAAAAATAACTCTTTTTTTCTATACTGCCTCTAACCTGAGCAGCTTTTGAAGTTATGACATGTCCTGCTTCCCTCAAAGGACCTTTGAAAGTCCTTGGGTTTGACAACTTTGTTTACAGAGCCCTCATCCAGTAAGAGATTAATTCCATTTGGATGATACCTTAGAGTTTCTGAAATGTGTTCGAATTCCTGTAAATTATGGCAATATAGTTTCAGATAACTTGGAAAATTGTTTAGGATAACTGCCCTCAAGAAACCAGACATTTACCTGAGTCTCCAGAACAGGCCTTCTTTGTTGATTTTATATGGCAACCTAATGCTAGGCTCAAATTTGATTATTTGGACAGTTTAATTTTGAAACTACTGATCACTGTGAGAATACCTCGTGTAAGTAATTAGAATGCAAAAAGTTAGCTGCCTGCTTTTTAATATCTTGCACTGAAATCTACAATTTAAGTCACATTTCTCCCAAGAATGAATTTTCTTGTGTTTGCCTAACGTCTTATCTTTCTTTCCGGCCTAAAAAACCCAAGAACAGTAACCACCCTTTGTAACTAGCACTTTTATCTAGTTATTGGAAATTGAAAAATAAAAAAAAAAAAAAGAAGAAAAAGCATTAAAAATGTTGTTTCCATCCTTTCTCTTACCTTGCTCGTTCTAGCAAAACCATTCTAGATCAAAGCTTGGGTGAAGAGCCCAGGATTTCAGTTTTCACTATATTTTCCCTGTCCTGCAATCCTGCAATACTTTATTTGCTTCCTATTCACACTGAGCACTCAAACTCCCTTACTCCAAATTTTTAACCTTTTTCCAGCAGGAGACTCCCGTGGATGTCTTTTCCCTGCCTAAGTGCCTCCTTTTCTTTTATTGGTTAACTGAAAGTCTGAAACTCAAGGTGAGTTTTTTCCCCCTTCCATTTGCTTCTAGTCTGTGTAATCCCAACACAAGTCTAATAGGGAAATGTAAAACCGGATCTGAGCTGTTTTTAATACAGTGTTGAGAGGTGGAGTTGGCTGGAGTTCAATTTTGTGCTGAACAGCTCACTGTAGCTCAATAAAGACTTGTGTCTGTGTTTCTGTTTATATGGCTGGAGCAGAGCACAGAGTATGCTTTTTCATTTACAATCATATGGACACAAGACAAACACCTCTTAGCTAGCAGAAAGACAGATCATAAAACGAACTCCCAGGAGACTGGAAACCTACATTATCAGTCCTTTTTCTACTGGAAGCAACTCAATCCAATGGGAGTGTTTTTTATGGACGTTTGATGTTTTAGCAGAGTCTAGGTGACCTGGGGCATACTCAGCATCATGTTTACTCAATGCAACTATTTTACCCAGGAATCAACCACAAAACATGAAAAGAAATTACAAAAAAAAAAAAAAAAAAAGCCACAAATCAGGAGCTGTACATTACTCCACATCAGGGTTTTCTACACATATGCATAGGGAGGAAGGATGATTGGGACTTACAAAATCAGGACAGCATCTATTTGAAAACCAGATTGTCATGCTTAATGCATAAGGCCCTGCATATTGCTGCATTCAACAACCACAAAAAAACTTTGAAAGCACATTCCATGCCTGGTTTCAACATACAGCACAGAGGAGTAAGAGTCATAGGTAATTATCTTGTAGCCTCGTTTGCTACGGCCCAGTGCGACCTCATGCTACCCTGCTCCATAAAAACACCTGCCCTACTCCAACTCTGACTGGTGCCATCAAAGTCACTTAGAGTCACCCCAGCTGCCACAGCCACACTGAGACCCTCAGCAGATGTTACACCTGCAACTGCAGTGGCTGTAACAGCAGAGACAAATACACACATTTGAGTGTGTGGATGCAGACATATGCACACGTATTCCATATATTACATATTAACATATATTTAAAGCATTGCAATATATGGATTAAGACCCTTTTTCTTATTAACAGGCATTTGCTTCAAATCCTGCTTAAACTTTGGGCAGAAACACTGAAAAAATGATTGGAACACGGTGAAATGGTTTTGCTGATTATACTTTAAAACAGCCTCCCAAAGACATGCTGGGCTGGCAGGAAAAACTGTGCCACACCTACAGAGGATTACCCAGGTCATGCCAGAGAACAAGCCCACTCAACACTTCTCAATTTGTCTCTGGAACAGGTTGTGCAGTGCAGCCCTCTCTGCTCTCATCCACGTTAAACACAGACTCTGCTAAGAATTCCTGACACATGCATATCTGCCCTGAAACTACCCACAATAGGGATTAAAGAGATGTACAATTTAACCTCAATTCATAATCCTGCTTAAATCAGGAGCAAAATAAATCACTAGGAGCAATGACAGCACTGTTCTCAGTGCTCTGTAGATGACCCAAGCAGATCCCTTTGGAAGTACAGGAAAAGCCTCTGCATCCACTAAAGGAGCATGCTGAGCATCCACAGAGTCCTGTGTGTTTTCCATGGATCCAGGATGCAAACCATGGTATGGACAGCTATCAAAGATGCATTGAGTTAACTTTCTCAGAGAAATAAATAACTTAGTAGACCAAGTTGACTGTATCCCAGCTATATTCCGTACGCTAGATAGAGCAGGTCTCTCTGGAGATACCCTCAATGGCATCAGCAACTGTTGCTTATTGACAGAGCCTCCCCTCTGTCTGCTTTTTCATTACCAGTGTTAGCAGTTGTTTATTTACAACTGATCCCCTGACTCTGGGTGCCAGCTGTGTCAGGATGCTCTACAATCAGGATGCTCCATTTACTGGGAAAATTTACAAATAGACTGTGGAAGCCATTTTACAGCTGAGATCACTGAAAAACTGAACTACAGGAATTCCATCCTTCTGGGAACATCTTAACACTTGCAGTTTACTGGGCACTTGTGGTCAGTTCATGTCCTTATTCAGATCAGAGCTGACAAAGCATAGAATTTTATTTTATTTTTTTTTAACAGTGAATTCCTTCTCCTCTTTTAGTGAGGAGATGGGATTTCTGTAGCATTCATCCAGGCCAATGCTAAGACATGAAGTTATTCCAGTAAAAGTGTGTTACAAACAAAATGAGAACCATCCTGTTGTGCAAGGCAAATACTGTGCACCACTTCCCACCCTACTGAAATGAGTTCCCACTCAGACTCAGTCCTTATAGGTGCCCCCTCTTTGCTTTCATATTAAAGTGCCTCATCTCATTGGGAGAGATAACTATTTCCTGCCAGAAATACATGGCTCTGAAAAAAAAAAAAAAAAAAAAGATTTTAAGGAAAAGCCTAATCCCATTACAAGGTCTGATGCAGCTGCAGGAGAGATAAACTGGACAGCCATTTAAAAAATTTAGGTTGGTTATAATAGCCCAAGCTAATCTATTTCTTACTTACTGTGTTTTCTAATTCCTTTCCTAGCACATTGCCTACAGAATTTCATGGCAAATTATTATTTTTTAAGTAACACTATATGTTAGCAATAACCAGGATGCTCAGATCTGCACTTTCAGAACATTTGAAGGCACATTCAGAGATGAGGTTTTGCACCAACTGTGTCAGACAGGGTATAGGTACAAAGTTTATTTTGCTCAGATTTATTAATAAAAATAATTTCACAGAAATTTGATACATAACCTGATTTCTATAGTTTTTAGAAATTATTATTACTAAAAAAAAAAACCCCACAAACTCACAAAGCCTCTCTCATTCCCTCTCATCCACACTCAGTCTGGCCAATAGGGTGACCTCTATTTTTACACTGGGGACAGAAATGGAAAAGAGCATTTGCATCACTTTGTGCTGGCTGGGACCACGCAATTGCCGCTGCTTTGGCTCGCAGGGGACCAAAGCGAGGCTCCTCCTGTGCACAGGGAGTGAAAAGCAGAAAAGCTTTTCCAGGACAGCCCAAGAGGTCTCAGGCAGCTCTGAGGGGCATTGGGCATCACCCCTGGGGCTCAGCTTTGTGCCACTGGGGGAATTCTGAGCGCTTCTGCTGGGGGTGAAGCACAGCTCTGGCTCTATTCTGCCTCTGCTGCACACGGATCAGGGAAAAGGCCATGGAATAACAAGTTACAGTAATTTCACGCTTATAAGCCGCACCTGGTTTTAAGCCGCACTTCCGGGTTCTTGGAAAGTCCATGGAATCTGTCCATAAATAAGCCGCACCAGGTGATAAGCCACACTTTTTTTTTTTTTTTTTTTTATTTCCAGGTAGGAGCCAGCTCTGGCCAGCCCCGCCCGCCGCAACAGCGGCTCCGAGAGGGGCCGCGCCCTCCCCTGCCGCGGCAGCGGCTCCGAGAGGGGCTGGCCTGCCCCCTGCAGCGGCAGCTCTGGCCCTGCCCTGCCTCACACTTCCAGGCTGGCATTTCGCTGGAATTTCTCCATATATAAGCCACACTGGGTGAAAAGCCGCACTTCTGGGGTCAGCTCGAAAACTGAGTCAAAAAGGTGCGGCTTATAAACGTGAAATCACTGTACTTCTCAATGTCTTCTGTGAAAGCAGGGAAAGACTTATTTTCCTTCTTTAATGCCATAATACCTTATTTTGGATTTACAAAACATTTGTAGGAAAAGTTTGCCAGAAAAATGTAGCTCCTGCCCAAAAACTGGAGTATTTTTAAAATTTTTCCTTTTGAAATTTTTGGTTAATTTTGATCCAGCCTTTTAATATTTAATTTCCAAGCAGAAACAGAGCAAAGGTCACAATTAAAAGAAAAATTCCCATCTAAAAAAGAAATTTAAAAATAATTACTACTTTGACCAGAAAAAAATCTTCTGGTTTTGATTTAAACTCTAACTTGTTGATACAAGTTTTTCAGGAGAGACATTCCAGACAGCTTGAAATTTGGAGATAATTTGAGAATTATAAACATGACCACCTACCACATCCATAAAAGCTACTTATTTAAAACTTTAAAAAATGTAAATATCCATCCATGCAAGTAAATGCCCATGGGGCAGACTTCTCTTTATCAGACATAACATTGACAACAGCTTCTTAACCAAGAAATCTTGGGCTCTCAATGGTCCCAAAGGGAAGGCAGAGGGAGCACTTTGTGCAAGGAAGCTGGAATCAGCCTTGCCATGCAAAGGTTTCGGAAGTTCCAGCATGGACATACCACAAAGAGCCTGGAATAACAGAGATCCACGGCCCCTTGGCTCCTTCCTCATTTCCATGTTCAGCTTTTCCTTTTAGGTAGTCTACACATCAAGGGTTAGCAGATCAATTTTCTTCAAATACCATTCTTACCATGCAACTTTCACTGTTATATTTTAAATCAAAATACATATTTTCATCCAAATGTAGAGCACAATTTAATGAAAACCTAGAGTCTTCCATTTTAGTAGTCTCCAAAAAGCATAGAAAATAATTGCCAGTGTCCACCTCAGTGCAGATATATTTCACTGTAATCCATTCCAATGCATTTAATTTCTTTCCTTTCTTTGTTCTGCCCTAGTGCCATTTAACTGTCTCCCTCTTTACACATATCCATGCTGCTTTTATATATCCTTCATCTTATAAAGTGTGCTTCTCCAACAGGCTAAGTAAACATTTACAGTGATATATAACACTTACTGACAACGTCAAGCCAAATAGACTGTGATCCAAGAACAGGCTTGATTTCCCTCAGTCTCCTCTCCTCAGGCAAAAGCTTGAGTGAATAGATGAACCCTGTTCTGCACCTTGAAGGTCAAAAGAATAGCTCTGACAAACCAACAGGGAAACAAATTCTGGGGTTGACAGATTTCCTCCAAGAACTGTCCGCCTCCAGCATCCCAATAACTGAACTTAAGGATTGCTAAGAAAATAATCCATTTATTAGGTGCTATCACAGCACAGAATAATAAGAAATCACTGACTCCCAGATAGTCAGCATGCAAACTGCAGCCCCGTGGCTTCTAACCAGCATTTCAAATTAAGCTATTGCAGGCTTGGCATTTGAGAGCAGCTTCTTGTTGGCGTAACTGGGTTTTCATGCAATTGTACAGGCTTGGCTGCTCTGTCCATTATGATATTTTTAACCCTTTCAACTATATTTAAATATCAACTTAGCAAGTTGCAATAAACAATCCCCCATGTGCTATCATGCTGCTTCCCATTTTACTTTGCCTTAGCAATCTTTTTTAACTCTTCTTAGATTCTTCCTTTTCTCAAAAAAGCACCGCATTCTCTCTCAGCAGTTCTCACCCTACTCTTTCGGATTGATTTTCCACAACTAATGATATTTCTGCAGGGAACTGCACAAGCTGCACTGGGAAGCTCTCCAGAGGAAGGTGCCCAGCAGCCCCCACACGGGCTGGGGGACCGATCCCATAGAACAGCACTGTGCTGCTCCTGGCACCGGGGGCACAGGGATAACCCTGGAACTGTCACACATCAGCTGCAGTGGGGGTAGCTGGGTCACACAGGCAGCCCTGGTGCCACTGCTGTGGCCACCCTCCTCCCAGACACTGCAAGTTCAGGCTCCTTCTGCCAGCAGAGGTACTCAAGTGAGAGTGTGAGGAAGAAAAGCTGATGTAATGCCTTCCAGGAAAGTGATGAAAGAATGAAGAAAAAAAATGTTTGCCATTTTGTCCTCCCTTTGTCTCAGAGCCATTCATTTATATTATTAATATTGTTATTTAAAACTGTTTAAGAGGTAGTGCATCTTCACTCACTTCATGGGTTTCAGAAGTAAGGGATTAGGGGGTTTGTTTTTTGGAAAAACTAGCTAAGAAACATCGAAAAATCTTTCAGAAAGATAATCCCCTATTTCCAGTCCCCATCTTTCTCTTCATTTGCACGTCACAATTTTCGTGTCTTATGTCACAGTGGCTTGGTTTTTTTGGGTTTGTGTTTGTTTGATTTTTTGTTAATGAGGTAAAATAACATAGTCCTGTACAGAGAATTCATTATTTCAAGTGTTGCCATATTTTCACTTACTGCTTAAAATAAAGAAGACTAAATCTGAGTCTATTCTGCAGTATAGATAAATCTGTATGTATCTAATGCAACTCATACCTACTGTTTTATTTATGTAATTTAGTTTATTTCTAAGCCCTTCACTTTCATGATTTTTTCTAAGGTAGATGAGCAATAATTTTATTACAAAAGATGCTACCTTTACTTCTGTAAATTATTTCCACATTGCCAGCATGGAATGAGAGTAGAGATGTCTGCTGTAAATTTAATATAGCTGATTATTTTCAAGCAGATGGACAGAACAACAAATGCTGTAGCAAACATCCATCTAACCTGTCTGTTCCAAGTATTGCATTTCTGCAGCTCAATTTTATTTAAATGTTAGGAAATTCTGCTGTTCTCGGTATGTGCCAGAATGCAAAGCACTGATCATTCCAGAACAACCATTAATCCAATCTGTGGTCAAGGAAAGAACATTGACTTTCAGCTAATAATCATTCTGGCATTACAGATAACATGTTTATAAAATGAGAGGGAACCATGTCCTTGTATCTTGGTCAATGAATCCTGCAGTTTTATATTTATTATGGCCTTAAAAATCTATATTCAGACCCTTTTGTGAATCACCCTCCTAATTTCTCTTCTTTCTTTGCAATAACAAAAAAAAAAGCTTTATCTCCTTCACTGACTTCTGCATTTCTTTTCCAGAAAGTCTATGAGAAAAAAATACCTTTTCAATGCACTTGGGACATCACATAAGTGATGCTATCTAAATAACTGACCCACTTACTAATGGCTTTGCTTTTAATGATGTCATTTTTTTTTTTTATTTAAAAGAAGAAAGCACAACAAAACAAACAAAAAAAACCCACTAAAAAAAAAGCCCTCCCCAAAAAAACCCCAACCCAGCTTCAGTTAGGAAAACTTTCAAAGAGTTTTCCAGATAGTGTCTGAAACTTTCTGGGTTAATTTGACAGTTCTACTGTAAATTGCTTTTCAAGTTTTGTATTTTTGATTGTCATAAAGAAAGGCATGCTTTCACAGTCCCCACATATTGTAGAGTTAAGAGCAACTCAATTTGCACCATAGAAGCAATTCTGGGTTGATTGCATGGAGGATTACACAGCATTTCCTTCAACTTCACCTCTGTAAGGTGGATTTACTCCCCTGCTGGCAAGGGCAATACAAATTTGCCAGAACAGACTGGTACGGAACATACAAGAAAATTACAGTAACACTTTGGTCAAGCCTGCACCCTAAAATTCTTAGGGAAGATACACAGCATTGGTTTTTTTCACCGTATTTACTGCATTCTGTACAACAACAATAATAAAAAATTGTTTTCAGGTCTCTCCATAGCAAAGATAAATAGAAACAAGATCGAAGTTCAGCCAAACTTGGGTTTTCTTTAAAGTTAATTTTAAAATGCCATGCCTTGAACATAGCTAGTGTTCTGTCCTCATTTTTATTTAGAAGTAGCATACAGTACAATCTGCTGGTATTGGAGACCGGACAGTCAAAAACTATCTCCAGTGGTCTGAAAAAAATAAAGAAAAACGGCAGGGGAGGGAGGGGGAGGATTTAGTTGTTTCCTTGCTGAAGACACGAAAGATCTTCTAGAGTTCAAGAGAATTAATTGGAGCTGTGTTCGCCGCAGCAGCCCAGCTCCTGTGAGCCCTGCCGCTGCTGCTGCTCTGGGGATTGCTGCTCAGGGCCAGCAGCCCCGTCTGTGTTCTGGGCTGCTCCAGCCTCTGCTCGGCACTCCTGTGCACTGGGAAGGGTTCCTGTCACCATCTCCTGGCCCGGCTCCCCAGTGGCACGGACAGCTGCAGGAATCGCTGACCCTGCCCGGGCTCACACTGAGCCGGAGGAAACGCGGCACGGCTCCCCAAAGGGCTGCAGGACTGCGGGGATAGCGCTGCTTGGAACCTAACTGCAGGGGAACGGAACCCTCAGTGCTCCCTTCCTTCTCCAGGGCTGTTTTCAGACAGCTTCACACATGGCCGGGGTGGGGGAGGGCAGCCCAGCCCATGAGGAAGGGTCGGAGTCACCGGCACCGCCGCGCATCCCGCGCCTCGGAGCGCTCCTGTGGCTGCCCTGCCCTTCCAGGAACAGCTTCCTCAGGGACAGCACCCTGCCTCCCCTTCTCCAGGAACAGCTTCCTCAGGGACAGCACCCTGCCTCCCCTTCTCCAGGGACAGCTTCCTCAGGGGCAGCACCCTGCCTCCCCTTCTCCAGGAACAGCTTCCTCCTCCTCCCGGCCTCACCTGCCCTGCTCTCCCTGTCCCTTCCCAGGACAGCTTCCTCCCTGCCCTTCCCTCCCTGTCCCTTTTCCATGAATAGCATCCTCCCTTCCTTCTGCCTCACCTGCGTTTCCCCCCCTGTCCCTTTCCCAGGGACAGATTCCTCCCTGCTGTCCTGCTGAGCCCTGATCTGCAGCCCTGTTTGTGTAAATCTGTTGTTTGCTGGTGCAAACCACACTTGACAAATCCAGGCATGAGCCTGGAGCACACTTTGGGTTTTGGCAAGAGTTTTCTGCTACTGCTGCTTGAAGTCTACTGTGACAGCCATGTGACCCTCTACTTCTGCAAATTTGTGGTGGAAAAGAGACCCAGCATTTTCTGTTTTGGCTAAAAATATCCTATGAATATGTACAAAGTTGTTCACGGTGTCGAGTGTTAAAGACTTGGAAGAAAACAAAATCACAGACACTAAGATAAAATGTCAGGAGTTTATCATAGTACTGATAATTTTTTGGTCTTCCAAGCTGTGTCTCCCCCCCTTTATGGAAACATTCTCTAGTTAATTTAATTAATTATCTTAGCTGTTCACATATCTTTGTGAAACATACCCATGTTTCATTTCTAACCTAGTCAAATTACTGATAAAATACAATACAGGGTCTGAATGTTTTTCAGTCAACTTTTTGAGTTGAATGCTTTAAGTATTTAAAAATGAAGCACATAAATAAAATACTTCAGTTTTACATTATCATAACTCTGTCACAGATTAGGAGGCTTTCCAGGTCAGTTTCTCAATGTAAGACATATTCAGCTTATTTTCATACACTCTTTCCTTTTCCTTTTATTTTAGGCCATACAAAAGAGGAGACCCTCATAAGGTATCAAGTGAAAATTGAGCTCTGGTACACATTCAAAACAATAATCACTCAAAATTTCAGTTTAGGGGAAATTCTACTGTATAAGCATGTCTGAAAAAATGAAAAAAGATAACATTATTTTAGAAGTCAAAACAAGAAGTCAAAACTTGAAACCATTTTGTATAAACACAAGCCATTTGTGCTGAGGATTTGAAAGAGGTACAACTGTGATTTATTTTTATGAAATCTGCAGTGCAATAATGTCATTGATATAGAACATGGAAGCTTCTTTTGTTAGTCTATATTTAGACAAGCTATAGCCTACCAGGGGGTTGCCACAAGTACATTCTAAAATATCATTATAGCTTGCCCTATTATCATTTTTTAAATTACAGAACTTCTGTCATTTTAAAACTGCTATGAGTAACTGAACACATATTAAAATTGTCCCCAGTTATTACAAAGAAAATAAAGACAGAAAAAGGTCATGGTTTCCTAATGTTATATATAATTTTAAATTGTTGAGTAAAGTAAGAATCTGCAAGAACTTCCACCCATCTCCTTAAGTAATTTGTCCTTTTACATTTCTTCTGTTGTATAAAAAATGCATAAAGTTTCTTTCTACTAAGAGCAGCAGTAATGTCAGTGGTCCTTAGGGATCCCTGAGGCCAGTGGAAGGTATAAAGTCCTTTTTCCCTCCCCACAGACTCTGGGATACGTCCTGGATGGGTTCACAGGCAGGTGAAAGCTGTACTGGCAATACTACACTTGATTTTGCACCTCAGGCTGGGCTGCAGCCCCTGGTGCTTGGGGCCAAGAGGAGGAACAGAGCCTCTCCTGTCCCTGTTCCCCATCCTGGAGTCGGGGAACCTGCACCCCAACCCAGCCCTGCTGTTCACATCCCAGCAGCAGGGAAACAGCTGCCCTCACTTCAGCTCCTTGTCCTTCTAAAGATCATGCCAGACCCAAAGAAATTCTGCTCCAGATTTTAGCAATATGGCAAATACAAGTCCAAACAAAAGTAAGGTTCAGGAAAAAAAGACTAGTAATGACCACTGAATTAAAGAAGAAAGAGGCTAAGATGTCAAAGTAATAGTAATTTACAGCTCCCAAGTGTTTAAAATTGCAATAAATCAGAGACAGATATTTTGAGAGAAGAAACCAGAACTACCATAACATGGATAAAATTTCTCCATCCATGAGACTATTAACTTGTATTCACTCATTTTGTTGACTATTACTCATTTCACACAAGCTCAAAATTTACACTTATGTCATACCATCGAACAAACCAACAAAACCCACAATCAAATTTAAAAAAAAACAAACCCAAAAAAAACCCCAAACCAGAAAAAAAGCACAAAACAAACAAACAAAACCTAAAAAACCCAAAAAAATCCCAAACCAAAAAAAAAAACTAAAACAAAAAAACCTACCAATAAACCAAACCAAACCCAAAAAAAGTCCAAAAACCAAAACCCAAACCCTAATAAACCAAATCAGACCAAGTCAGGAGAGGAACTTAGGAACTTCACCTTTTTTGACCTGGTAAAATAGAAATAGTGAGAATGAACTGAACTTGGAAAGCAAGAGGATTGACTTTATTTCTAATCTATACCTTTTCCAGGGCCGAGAAAGGCAGAGGGAAAATACTCAGGGTTACAGATGACAAGTGACTGTGAAAAGGAATCTTTGGCATCTGAAATGATGGAAATAGCTAAGGAAAAAATAGCTGAGGTTGGGGAAGAACTTTGAGTAAGATAGTGGCTTTCCTTCAACACTAAAGTAAATGTTCTTCTGGAAAATAAGAAATAAGCATGTTTATTTGTCCTCTCAATGGCAGAAAATGTCGTTTTTCTGTAATTCATTGATCTCTGATAGATCCCTATCTGAATTCCATGAGGAGGGCTCTGAATTCTTCACAGAAGATGATCTATTAACCTCCAGAATATTTTAGTAAAATAGGGCAGATAGAGAATACAGAGCAAACTGAATTACTGACAGATGTGACACAAATCATCCCTGGTAAAACACAAACCGAAGCCCACAGCCTAGATTATGTTACTGACCACTGCAAAGCCATCCTTTCAAAGCCAATTATGCCACAATTTGAATACACCATAATGAGAAATAGATCAGCAGCTGTGGAGGTTCCTTGCTTCTCTCTGTTTTTTTAATACTCCAAACATCTCCTCAGCATGCAGGACAGTCTGGGGAGGGGGCTGAGGCTGGCAGGAAAAGGTACTCGCTCTGGTGAACAGCTGAGGTTACAGTGCACATCTTCATACCAGCACAAGGATGTACAGCTTTGGTAACACTATCTCAGGAATAAAACACCAAGTGGAAATAAATTCTTTCCAGCAGGCATAAGCAGACTGTATTCTTTTTCATGAAATTGGGAGTTAAGGCGGTTGCCTAAAATACTTTACAACACGATCTGAGCAACAGGTTTAGCCCAACACTGACAAACTTAATGGTCTCTCTTATCTCTCTGTAAAGCTCAAGGGATGCCAGGAAGCTAATTGAAGAACACTTTTGTCCTACCAGTCCTTAAAAATTAAAGGGAAAATTTTTTAAACATTAATCCTACCTTCCTAAACTCTTAATTAATAAAACAAAAAAAAAATTCCAGGCAGAAGGAATGCACTAAATCTATCTCAAAATACAAATTTTTAAAAATGCAACAAAAAACAAAGAAAATCACTGTCTTGAAGGAAGTGTACAATCTAGTTAACATATAAATATACAAAGCAAGTCAGAAAGCTCGAACAGACAACTGTGCATACTGCCAACAGAAAATCTCAGCATACCATACATACATCTTCAGTATCTTCAGGACTCATATGACAAAGTCACTGTAGCCAAATGAAAAAGAACAAATGTATAATTCATGAGGAATAGCTTTTTAACACACCAGAGCTTTTGGCTGTCTAAAAATAGAGTTGTGAAACATAAAAAGCAGTATTATTGTCCCTAAGAATGCAGTCATATTTTGGTTTTGCTAATATTGTCCTCAGTAAAACCTATGGTTTGGAGCTCATTCCTATCTTCTGTAGACCCTTTTTCTCCTGCTGATTTATGTATCTTTACTGGAAGGCTTTAGAAAGGAGTATGTTTACTAGTAACATTCCTTTGAGCTACAAATTTTTTTTTATTATGGCACATATTTGACACACAAATTGTGTGTCACAAAATGATCACAAATGCAGGAAAACATATCCCCCACAGTCAAATATTTCTCCTATTATACACCCTGTATGTAAGATAAGGCAATGGTTGAAAGTTAATGCAACATAAGGACTGTCCAGCCTGACCTTCTGCTGTCCTTTGGATACACTTTCAGACTTCCATCACCTTTTATTTTTTTCTCCACTCAGTGTAAACATCTGGTATTATAAGTGAATTGCAATGTTACTACAAGAAATAATCAGTTTTTAAAGTTTGAGAAAGAATTAGAGGACACGAGTGCTAAATGACTGGACACATCTGGACAACAGCAGCAAATACCAGAAAGGAAATACATATGCACACTCTGGTAAAATAAAAATGCATACTTGCAAGATCAATTATAGATGATCTTACTTTTTTTTAACATGGTTGGCAGGTAGCTTTGAAAATCAGAATAGATGCCATCTAGCTGACAAGAAAGCACCTCTTACAGAAGATTAGACACAAGTACCCCGTTAAAGTTAAATACTAGAGACTTACATCTTCATGTTAATACACATACTCCAAACCTGCTGCAGCCCAATGGACGCACAGTAGCTCAACCCCAGAACTGTCAGGCTATATTATTTTCAGTACAGTAATTATTTCAGTGACCTACTTTTTCTGTGACCAGCTTCCTACTCTAGGCAGGAATCAAAGCATAAAGCAGGAAAGTATTATTAACATTACCAAAGATTTCCTCTCTGGTTTAGACTCTACATTGAGTCAACAGGAAAGAAACTTGATGTGGACACTCTTGGTGAAATTCTATTGCACACCAAAACACATAGGTTACAGTCAGTGGTTGCCCCTGTAAGAAATGTGTTTTTATGCTGATTCTTCTATTTTTTCCCAGCATGAGGAGCAGTGCATATAGTTTTGCCAGCTAAGGACCCATAACATAAGAAAAACTGTGTGACTTAATCCAGCTCATTACTTTAATTTTAAAAGGTACCTTCAGTTCGAGAAGAAGGACTAATAAAAGTGGTCTCAGCATTTTAATGCCCTGAATTTATTAACATAAGTTTGCATTTCACTATTACCTTAGTTTCTCCCTCACTTAAGGGGAAAAAAAAATCCGTTATTGATGCCATATAAGAGGCAGCTTGTCTCCCAATTGCACAGGACCTCTTGAACTAAAAATATATTTGGGCAAAAGCGGGAATATTGTTGGGAAAGGCTCTATCCTTTTGTATCACAGAATGGGTGAGAGTTTGTCCTAGCAGATCAGTTTCCCACCAGCAGCTGGTGAGCACCATAGGAGCAGCTGGAATATTTATCACTTCTCAGGTTGTGAAAAATAAGGATCAAATTTGTCCCTAAATAAATCTTTTGCATGTATCACCAATAGAAGTCTTAGTTCATTATTTATCTTCCTGTGTGGAAAGAAGCCGCCTTCCCAGCTGCCCAGAACCATTTCACCGTCAAAACTGTCACTACTTTTAAACTTGCCAAGGGCTACTTCTCTGAGCTCTATTGTCACTGACTCATCAAATCTGAAATGATGTCTCTGACCTTTGAATCAGTTGTCTTATTTCTCTTTTGACACCAATGACAACTAGAGGAAAAATGTAGATGAAACAGTCAGAAAATAACAGTGAAAGCAAGCTGACAATGCCAAATCCATCTAGAAAAGCATCAGTTCTTAAAGATGCTGAATGCTCTGTGTGAAATAAAGATGCTCTCAGCAGTTGCTGCTTCTTTGGAATTCAGTTGTTAAGCTCTAAATATTTTGACTAAAAAATTAAAAAGCAGAGGGATACCTGCAGCCTTCTCCAGTGACTTTCAGTGCACACAGAAGTGTCAAAGACCTTGCCTAGGAGCCAGTTTTACATAAGGCTCAAATCTCTTGTACACAGTGAGGCCAAGGAAGGAAATCTTATGGGACACTAGGGAACAGTCAGTCCTTTTCACCTGTCTCCCACCACTGCTGTATTCACTGCACCTAGCTAATTGTAACTCTCAAAAATCAAACTGTGACGATGCTTCCTCCAGCAAAATAATTTGATCTGTCCATGTCCAGTACATTTCCCCTTTTGGATCAATTAAAATGCAACAATGAATATTGGAGTTGTATAACATAGAGCAATGTATAATTAACTTTGCAAAAGCCCAAGGTTTTAAACTTGAATACCGATAAATGCTAAGCTGGTAAATCCCTATTTGGGGTCATCCAACCTGAAATGCTGTGCTGAACTTTAAACAGTCAAAATTCACCCAAGCTATTGATCTGTATGATGGATCTCCTTTAGGAATTATGATCCCTTTTATGAATCCCTTTGAGCTCCCCCAGGCAAATGGAAGACTTGACTTTCACACATTTAATGGCTAATATTAACCAGGAAGGAAGGCAGCTCTTACATTTGCTCACTAATCACTTCTGAATAACTCTTCCTCCAGCGTCTGTCTTTCTGATCTTTGGTCTCCTTGTAGTGTTTCTAAGATGAGGACATCAACCCTCCCTTTTTTGTTGTTTTTTTTGGTGTTGTTTTGTTTTTTTCTGTTTTCACTGGCAGAGATTATCAGAACGTGGTAGCAAACATTTCAACAGAAAATAAAATACAAAACTCAAGGGACAGTGCTACCCTGAACTGTCAATTACAATAAAACATGAGTATGTAACAAATCTCAGCAAGGCAAAACCATTCTAACATACTGGTAAAAACTGAATGCTGGAAAAAAATTACATGAAGTGCATGAAAGGAAAAATGGAGAGATGCTAAAGGAGGAAAAAATTTCTCCTTCTTCTGTGACTTCTTGAATAAATGACCTATTTGCAATTTGAAGCTGAATTCTCCCAAAGAACTATGATCATTACAGATTTTGTACAAAAAGTTCAAACTGCAGATTAATCTGATAATACTGATATATTAGGGAAATTTCCTTTAAAATAAGCAGACACAGATATTGGGACATTGATGATTACTAAATGCCAAAAATTAATGCCAAGTAGTAAAACAATATATTAAAAAGACTGTAACTGCATGATGCTGGCTGAGAATATGTAATTCATGTACAGAAACAGAGTTTAGTACTGAATGAAAGATTTTTGCTCCGAGCCAAGTTGGGTACCAGTGCATTCATACAATGTCGGGTAAAATCCTAAAAGATAATTTACTTGCTCCAAACAGAAATGCTTCTCATTCCCTTTTCTAACCAGTCTCAAATTTTTCCTTTGAAGTTTTCTGTCTGTGCTTGATTTAGGAATTATTTCAATTTCTGTTCTTTGAGTAAGAGCAGTTTAAGATTCTCACTCACCTGCTTATAGGCATTAAATTATATTTTACTTGATTTCTTGTGCTGCCCTTTTAGTGAAGTAAATCTGTCTAGTTGTTTCTAACAGGAGCTTTAGGATAGGTTTTGATGGAAACAACCTAATTATGACTCACATTTTCAATGCAATAAGCTATAAAACAATAATATTTTCACCTCATACGGAATAAAAAGAGAGTGAGAGTAAATATAATTTCCCGTTCAGTCTAAAACAGTCCATAGTTTAAAAGGAAAAAAAACAACAAAAAAACCCAAAACAAAACCCCACAAACCAAATTCAAATATTTATTTAACTTGATTTAATTTACTCCATTTAAAAGTTCTCAATACTCAAAACAATCATCCTGCCTATGTATTTTCTCTAAATTTAATACTAGTGACTTCAGGAAATGTCGATCAGGCTAGCAACCACTGTGGAACTGTAACATCTCAAGTTACTGAACCAAACAAAAAGCAACCAGCACATGTTCTGTACTCCGAGGGGATGGTACAGATATTTGTGACACATTTCTGAATGGAGTTTACTCTTGCATGACTTTAAACTTTCAAAATATATTTTTCAAATATATATAGCATATAATATGTGGTTTCTGTAAGCACCATGAATTCTTCCTTTGCCCCATTTCTGACCTATATGAGTGTTGGACTTTATGTACTGAGAGATCTCAGTTTGTCTGTCTAGTCACAAGAAAACCCTGTTCAAAGAAATAGCCACAGATATCCATCTCAACAAAAAGAAAAGCTAAATGGTTGGAGATTACGTTATACTCACTTAATAATGTGTTTCATCCAAGGTGAAACTCTGTTATTACCCAGGCAAGCTCTGATTTTCAAATCTGTTTTAAGGATGTGTACACCACAACAAGGCATTCAAAGCTCTTGAACATTAAAAACATTACTCATTCAAGGAACAATTTGGACAAACATTAAATGGCAGAGATAGTTAGGATTGCATTACGGTTCTTAAGGCCAGCGGCATTCTGCTTTCCAGGTGTGAAAAGAAAAATTCCTATAGGAACACTGTTTAAAACATCCAGTAATTCCAATTTTTAAAATTCTGTTTAAATTTACTGAATTATGCAAAAGAAATAGCATCTACTTACCATGTCAGTTTGTTGGGATAAGAATCACACATTTCAGATTCAAATATTTTTTGGTAAAACAGGTTTCCAAATATGTAAATGCATTCAGAGATTCTGTGGAGACAATAGAGAGGCAACATCAGTGTTTGAGTAGGGTCTGTTGTTTAGGAGGGTTACAGAATACAGTTACAGTATTCCAGTGTTATTATATATTAGCCCTATGACAATTTTGAAAACCTCTTTTTATTAAAACATTGGGAATTTTGGTATAAGTATTTTTTATTTCGTGCAGAGTTAGTCTGTCTTGTTTAGGAACACCAGGTCCTGGAAAAAAAAAGTTGTTGTTTTTTTTTTTTTTTTTAAACAAGAGAACAATAATTTTCTATTCAGCTACAATAATTTCCAGCTAGCACATTCATCAAAGAATGAGCAATTCACTAGGGTAACATATGCAGGAGCTTGCTTGTATATATTCATATTGTCTTCTGCCTGAAAAGAGTTAAATAGAGCATATAAATGATGAATACAGAGCGTCTTGGGATACAAAACAACTAAAATGGGTTAATTAGTGAAAAACATGCATCAGACTATAAGGCTCAACTGTAAACGTTACGGTTTTTTAAACCTATTATATCTGCTGCTAGTATTTGGGATTATGGATAATATTTATAAAAAGATGTTAATTTCCAAAAGGAGTTGAGTGGAACATATTAAAGAGTAAGAAATATTCATTGTTTGAATAACAGTTCAGATGCATTCACATTAAACATACATTAGCGAATACATTTCTTTGACATGCTCATATAGAAGCATAATACGTAAGTGACCTAGAAAATACAGACATTGTCTAATCAATGACAAAAATATTGAGACAGATAAGCCCTGAGATCTTTGATCAAATATATTCTTTGGCAAACAAACGAAACATGTTATCCTGACAAATCCTGTTGCTGGGAGCAGTGGCAGCGTGCGGCTTCCAGCCCTGCCCTCGCAGCAGCGGAGCTGGGCACGCACCCTCAGCTCCAGTGCCCTGGGCAGGGCAGGAGTGCTGCTGCTGCCAGCTCTGAGCCAACACCGCCTCTCCCTCTGTGCTTTGTCATGCTACACAGAGCTGACCCGGCTGCTGGCATTTTCACAAACAACAAATGCGCTTTCAGCTTGGTAAAAAGAGTTTTATACAGAGAAGAAATGATGTGATCTCTATTCAAGCCAGCAAGGTGTTCTAGGATTTTAAGGACTGTTTTTTGCTACCCAAAAGAATCCTGCACGGTGCTGTCATTGCAAATTTTGCTTTTATCTTCTTTCTGGCAAATCAGCGAGATTTGCAAGCTGGCTGAAGTGAATACTAACACGCCATTGGTATTTAACTGAAAATGCTCTGAGTTTTCTCTTGTGATTCCTGGCTTTGCTGTGTTTGTATCTGTGGGCTTCTGAAGAAAGAGACACTAGAATAGAAGGGATAAATCTCCTCCATGGTCTGTAGCTGAAGAGACTCTTGAGAGCCTGAAATACACTAATTCAGTATAATAATAGTCCTTTGGTTAAAACATTCGTCTGGAACTGAGAAAATTTGCAATCATAATACTGTTTCATAAAGTCTTTGAAAACCATCCATGATATATATGTGGCTCCCTGTGACCTGTGATAACCCTGTTAAATTTATCTGTACAATGTGCTCATACAGAACCCTAAAAAGGAGAGTGCAATGCTGATAGAAAAAATATGAACTTGTGACAGAGCAGTAAAGTTAGCTCCAATTAAAATATAAGAATTAGTGAAGCATTTAAGAAATACTTGTGGTTCTGAATGTCAACATTAAACTGAAACTGTAAAGTCTTCTTTTTTAGTAAAGACTTTTTAAAATTATGCATTTTCTAAGTAAAAATGACATAATTCCAAACACGTAGACAAAGTCTTTTCATATATGGATGTTCCCAATTTGGGTTAGGCAATTGGCATTTTAAATATGGATTGGAAGAGGATATACCTCAGAATATTCAGATAGAAATGTTGAAATACATATTTTATTTTGACAAGTAAAAGCTCTGTCAGAAGGTCTTTGATTCACAAAGCTGGAATACATTCATAGTTTTGAAATATGATCATTTATCATATTCACTTCTTAGACAAGTTCATGTCTTAAATACAAACAAATGCACATCAGACAGAATTCAAGCCTGATTTGCTTGAGGGTCTGTAAGAATAATAATAAAAAAAACTATTATTAAGGAGATTTAGCATGAAAGGGAATGATTTTTTTCAATCTTTTCCTATTTTCTGAAAAATCAATTCTACCATTATAATGTGTAATACATGAGATATCTATTAATAACCACATTCAAATGAACAAGTTTTTCATTCTAAGTTGCTGTCTAAATATTTCCTATTGTCCAAATATAACTAAACAGTGGCACTCCAAACAAATACCTTTCAGTAAAATACAAATAAATTTGACAAAGAAAGTAATTATGGTTTATACTAAAATATTTCCATTGGAGAAACCAGATTGCAGCTGATGCTCAATAAGTGGCTTTACAAAGAAAATCACTAAATCTCAGCATCTTGTGGAAATGCCACATTTTCAGCACTAACAGTATTTCAAGCTCTATAAATGCTGCAGTTGCAGACTAATTATTTTTCTCCTTATTTTCAGCCATCTTTGATACCATCCTGATAGATCCAATACAGCACTTAGGTTGGACATTAGGAAAAAGCTGTTTATGGAAAGGGTGATTGGGCATTGGAAAAGGCTGGCAGGGAGGTGCTAGAGTCACTGTCCCTGGAGATGTTAAAGGAAAGACTGAGGATGTGACACTCAGTGCCATGGTCTGGCTGACAGGCTGCTGTGGGGTCACAGGCTGGGCTCCATGATCTCAAAGGTCTTTCCCAACCTCACTGATTCTGTGATTCTGTGCTCTATGAAGATGTGTAAAATCCATAGAAACTAGGAGTGTCGCAGAAGCCTGACTTTTTTTCTCCTTCTCTGTAAGTAAACACCTTTCATTTCAAATGACTGAGTATCTGCCACCCCCAAATATGGTCTGCAGTTCCTTATTACACCCCAGGACACTTCTTTATGTTGAGTGCCAATGGTGTGAGCTTTGTACCATCAGCACTAGCTAGAAGCTCTTCAGGGTCATTACATTTAAATTGTATTCATTCTCGGCGCCTATGGATGTAATTTGCCATACTCACTAAGGAGCAACAAAGTCACATAAAAGTTCCTTGCAAAATTGGACTGATATATTTATAACAGGGTCTCAAAGCTACAAAGTTGATTAACAATACACTGAAATAGGTGAAGCTGCAAAGTTCCTGTGACTCTGTGTCTGAACAAGATGCAGCAGTATGGTATTTGTGGTGACAGCATGTAATAAAAATGGATACAACAGAGCAGAAACCTATCCATGGAATTTGCATTCCCCAGGCATAGACAAAGTCACCAGATACCACAGTAGCTGTGGTACTGTCAACATCATCTTGCTAAATACCAACATTCTCACTTTACCATGACAATCTTTGAACCAAACACAAGCAAACAATAGCCAGAGAATCGACCCATGTAAAATTTCCAATACAGTTTTCTGTATGAAACTTTGAAAAATGGAATTATCTGTCAACAATCTGTATTGTTCCCAACCTTTAACATGACCTGGCTTGAGGCAAGATGTGTTTTATTACAATATAAGCAAACATGCACCCAAACTGCCAACAGAGAACTGGTGAAAGCTATCCCTCCTGTGCTGTGCCCTTGTGCAGTCAGTTGTGGACTGAAATAAAGCACAAAGATTCCCCAAAAACAGAGCAATGAAAAGGCTTTTGCACTTCTCATTTTGAAGAAGGTAACTTTGATCTGTCTTTAACTCAAATTTAAAGCCTTTTAAGAGAAAATGCATTTTAAAATCACAAACAAATAGAAAGGTTATGCATAGCTCCCATAGCAATACCTCCCTTATCTCTGGTTTCTACTGCAATATTGTATACGGACTGGAGCTTCCATGAAGCATATATAAAAACTCCATTAGCCTGATAAGAATATCAGCAGGTGTAGGAATGAAATCAGACAAAACATGAGGTGGTGTGCAGAGAGGTTCCTAAGGGTTTATCTCCAGTGGCAGGGAGACAGAAGGCGTGTGGGCTCAGGTTGGCTCCAGACCTTGTTGCCGTGCCAGAGTGGCTGGGGCCAGTTGCCAGATGGGGTGTTTTAGGAGGCTGGTATCCTCAGGGTGGTTGCTTCACTGGAAACATCAGTTATCACCTTGATACCATTGCCTCATAGAAGCCAAAATAGGCAGGCAGAGCAGGAGGAGGATCTGAAGTGTGAACATGGAGAAGCTGGTAGATGGGATGTGACAGTAGGTTATTTCTGCAGTCACTGTAGGAAGGAAAATTCCTGTGTGCTTTCAGGAGAATTTTTGGATATAGAGCCCTATTAAGACATTGAAGCTAAATCCTGTGCCCGCACATAGGCAGTGGTTCTTTGGTGTTCTTTGTCAGGCAATTCCCATACCAAATACAGTGTAAATTGAAAAATTTCCAGAGTTATCCATGGTCAACAAGCAGTTGGTTTTGCTGTGCAGTTGCACAGGAGCCAAGATGTGCCCTGTCTGTATGTTAGAGCTCCTCCCTGCACTGCAGCACATCCAAACATACCCAGGAAGCACTGGCAATGCATCTCTCAGTAGATGGTCAGGTACATCTCAGAAGAAGCCCCTGTGATTTTGAATCAATGTTTTGGCGGTCTTGCTGTCTAACACTCCACATAGTTATCATCTCTGTCCCTTAGGGTATGTTTCCTCACTTTCTTGGTCTAGTAAACTAGTTTAAATTATTAACCTGATCCTCATCTAACAGTTCTCCTGTTCAAAGTGAAACAGCTCCCTGCCTTCCTGCAGTGGTGACTGAGCCTATGAAGTGGCCACTGAGAATGCCAAAGAACAGGACAGCCCTCTCCACAGCTCTTGGTCTTCATATAGATATATGACATTTTCATATTTCCTTGTATCTCAGAGAGGCCCCAGATATCACCAGAAACAAACCCATTCACTTAGACTACCGCTTCTTTAAGAGACAACTAAGTCTTTCTGGAACAGATTAAAACTTTATCGCAGAATAAAATACCTAAATGACAATAGCTTTATCTTATTCTTGGCTAGAGACTTACTTCAAGTATCTCTTTTTACATTTACCATTCTAATGGAGAACAAAACATAGCAGCCTACATAAATTGTCTACTAAAAACCCTGCAACTAAAAATATGACCAGGAATAACCCTGCATTAGAAAAATAACTGTGAAGTTTGCCTTATTGAAATCAAATGTCTTAGCCACTACCACAAAGAAGAGTCTGCATTTTCATGGTATAACTTCTGTTCCAATAAGAAAATAGTTTCCATATTAAAAACAATTGACTTGCTGCCAAAAAGTCTCACTAAGTTTCATACTAAAGGAAAATGCAACAATCAATTAAATGCCAAAAAAATAAATAGAAAAAAAATAGGAAAGCAAGATTAAATGTTAGCAGCTACACACTCTAGAGTTTAGACTGCTCTGGTAGATAATTGATTTGGTCACATTATTTAACTGAAACTTCATGTATCCTGCCACATGCCATTCCTTAACCACTCAACACATATGAACTATGCTTACAGGATAGACAAAGGATTGAGAATCATGGATTTTGACAGATGACTTTTTAAGTGAGGAATAAAGTATGGAATTGAGGAATTTGCAATGGTCACTTAAGCTGAAAGGATGGCCATATCATGTGTTTACATTGCACAAGAGTATTATTGAACATGTTATGATAAATGCCTGTGTTCTCACTTTTTATGCTTTATCAGATTGCATATAAACTGTAATTCAAATAAAAGACATAAAACCTTGCAACCACTATGTCAAACAGCCTTGTAAGTAGCTGAATTATTCCATCATCTGTCAAATTTAACTTTCCTATTAGTCATCATGCAACCTGATAAATTAGGGAGGCAAGGTAGATAAAACAGTTCAGCTTAGTCTAAATAGAGTGTTAATCAAGGTTAAAAAATATAATCAAATCCCAGGATTAATTCCAGTAATTATCACCTCTGAAGAAAAAAACCCTGTTGTTTTTTCATTTATTTCATAACACCTTCTACTAATTAGAGTAGGTTTTCATCATTTGTATATCAGCAATATGGACCCTTGTCTAGGTACACAGCTACCTCAAGAGAAACATGCTACCACCATTTATCCAATATCACAGAATTACAGAACGGGGCAGGCTGGATGGGAGAACAGTGGATTGTCCAGTCCCACCTCCTACTCAAGCAGGGTCATCCCAGAGCACACAGCACAGGATTGAAGCCAGACAGGTCTGGAATCTCCCCAAGGAGGAGACTCCACACTCTCTGAGCAATCTGTTCCTTTACACAGTCATCTGCACAGTAAAGTTCTTCCTCATGTTCAGCTGGAAGTTCACATGCATCAGGGAAGTTGCCCATTGTCTCCTGTCCCACTGCCCAGACCCCTGAGCAGAGTCTGGCCCCTGCTCTGAGCTGACCCTACAGGCACTGACAGACCCTGACAAGACCCCCTCTCAGTCGTCTCTTCTCAAGGCCTCATAACAGAGATGCTCCAGTGTCCTCATCACCCTTGTCACCCTCTGCTGGACCTTTTTTAGGGGCTCTGTCTCATGCTGAGGAGCCCAGCACTGGTCACAGCAGTCCAGATGTGCGTCACCAGGCTGAGTCGAGGGGTACGTTCACCCCCTGTGCTCCTCCTAAGGCACCCCAGGATCCCACTGGCTTCCTGGGCCACAAGGACACCCTGTTGGCTCATGGACAGCCTGCTGGCCACCGGGACCCCCAGGTCTTTCTCTACAGAGCTGATTTCCAGCAGGTTGATGCAGTAGTATGACTTGAAACTGCATGCTCAAAAGAGGACTAAATAGGCATTTTCTCTACTCCTCCTCATATGCCATGGGCATGTAATTCCATTTCACAAGGGTGGGATTTGTGCATACACTTCCAAGTGAGACAATGTGTATCTGATATTCCAGTCAATACCGCCTGTTTACTAAATGCTGTTGGTTAATGATAAAGCTTCTTTCAGAAGCTTCACCTTGTGAAGACAGTTTTGAATAAATGCAAATACAGTAAATGCAATGATCACATTTTAACTTGACAAGAGAAGGACTTGGTGCTTGCTGCTAAATTTTCTACAGAAAATCAGTGTCTGTTTTCTTCCTCTCTTTAGAACATTTTTTGATTGTCTAGACATGCTAAGAATTTCTCTGTCCAGTTTCACTAAATATCACCTTCTGTAACTGTGAACGAACTATTCCCACAAGAAATAACCTTTGAAAATATGTTTAACATTTTATCAGTACCTGAGCAGTCAGAAAACTCTGTATTGACCTGAAATAGTTCAGTAAAGAAAATGAGAGTCAGAGAGGACACAAAGAAGAAAAACAGAATTCAGCAGAAAGGAGCATGTTTTGAGTTTATCTAAAAGCAATAAACTAGAGAATGAAATCCTGTTGAGCTGCAGTTTCATGATGCTTGGAGAACACCACTTTTGTCAAGAGAGGGGAGGCTCTAGATTTGCTATTCTAATAGGAATCAGGGACTGTTAAACACATTTGGCAAATTTTAAAGGATTTGAGTATGTCCTGAGGGTTTCCAATTTGGCCTAGTAATTTTATAAGTTGTAGAGAACCTTTTATCTGGCCTTTGGGTTCAGTGAAGTCACATCAAAAGAAAGAATGGATCATTTACATCCATTTGGAAGTTACCATATGCCTGAAAAAAGGTACTACACCCCTGCTTTAACACACTCTCCTCCGGCCCTGTCATTAAGATGAAACTTGCACATGTATAAAATCAAGCTCCAAAAAATTCACAGGCTGTCCATGCTCTCCTTTTTTCATCTCTGTTCAAAGTCTGTAGCCTCTAGAAGCCCTCACACCACTCTCCATGGTTTTTGCTCCCAAGATCTGCCCAGCCACTTCAGCACTGGGCTATGGCAGGGTCTTTACATGAAGCAATGAAATGCAACCGTGAGACTGGTAAGATGACTGATAACCTTTGTGCTGTATCTGGACTCACCAAGAGGTCACCAATCTTACAAGGACCTTCTTGAGTCTGCATGCAACTCCAGAGGAGAGAAGAACAGAAATCTCTTAGGAAGAAGTTTAAATTAAGCTAGTTCACAGAAAAGCTTTTGGTAAACCAAAATTGAAACTTAAGATAAAGACCTGAAGCTTCTAATTCCCTTAGTTGTGAAGGTTACATTCAAAATTTCAAAGACAATGTTTTAAGGGACAGACTGTGGAACTGATAACTCTGAGTCATTAATTTTGTCCATTCACCAGAGGGAAGAAGTAGCTTCAAATCCACTTGATCAACTGAAAAAGTGATACCAAAACTAAATAAACTTGGAGATTATGCTGCTCACAAGATCTGCATGAATTTTTATTGGTTTTTTTTTTCCTGATGTACTGAAAAAGTGTGGCAACATTACAACATAATTTTGATTTTTCTAGCCAATTCTGGAATAAAATAGAATAAATATAATGCTCAGCACTTGAGGACTAATATCAAATAGATCACTCTGGGGACAACAACTACAGTGACAGAACAAAGATGATGTTTGAAATGATTAAATGTTTGTTGGTGCAAAGGTCCTGCAGCACACTCTCTTCAGAGACCTGCACAGGATGCTGGCATTGAGAGCCACAATGGTCTTTTCTAGGACCAAGTGGGAAGGGAAACCAAACACTCGTGGTGCATCTTTCAGCATCAGCTCATGGCAGACACTGCTGGATCACTGACACCAGTACAAAGCAGGGAATGTGAACATAGATGTATCCTCAGAAACCAAAACAAATCTCGTTATCTTGTTTAAAAAAACCAACAAACCCAAATGAAAAACACTCCAAAATAAACTAAACTAAAGGTGTTATCCTTACCACAAGCTTATAATTCTCTGCCTGGAATCCCCTCTATAATACAGTCACGAGTTTAGGAGTCCATCTTTCTATTCAGGTTCCTTGGTGGTTTTGATCTGCAAATTATTAATAAAGCTTGGTCTTTGTCAGCCTATTTCTGATAGGCTAGATTTAATTAAAGTTTCACATTCTATTTCATAGCTCTTCAAGTTATGCTTTTTTATAGCCCATAGTAAGTTTTTTATAGGTAATACTCTTTCATGAGCTACAACAAGATCTTCCAGAAGGATTGGAGACTTCCAGGGACAGAGAATATTTCATACATCTGTAAGTAAAAATCACCCAAGACTTCATAATAAAAGTGAGGTAGGGTCAATTTCTGATGTAGGAACATGTATCAGTATGAAAATAGGAACCTAAAGAATCAAAAGCTCCAATTTCTATTTAGATATAAAATAACCATCTGTGTGACTTTAAAGAAGTAAATAGGTATTATTCTCAAGCTGTTTAAAAGAAAATAAACCAAAAAAAATCTTGATAACTATTATTAAAATCAACTGTGACTTCCCTGAGATTCTCTCTTTGAATGCAAAAATATAAATTAAAGGTTTTGAGAATTAAGAATAAACTATGGCCAGAAATAATTTTTAAATATTTCAGGACATTTCAGAAAATGGTATGACATTTCCCCTAAATGCCAAATAAAACCAAGTAAGACTATATATATCCATAAAGTAAGGCACGTAGTCTTAAAATCCAACAACTATAATTAAAAAATGAGCTCCTCTAAAATAGCAACAATTTAAACTGTGAGCTTATTTGTCACTGAGCACATGAGAAAAAATAAATCTCCAGCCATGCCAGCAGTGTTAAATTTTCACAATTTGGAAATACAATCATCAGCTTTGCTGAAAAACAGCCACCAAATCAGGCTGTACAGAACAGAGTCTTTGTTGCACTTGGTATGTACTGACAAAAGATTAATTCTTTGCATTTTTAGAAGGACTGACTGCTTCAGAACAAACCACCACTATTCAAACTTGTCAGAACAAGCTTGGAGAAAACTAGATAAGAGCACTTGAAGGATCTGTGCACCGAGTTGAACTGGAAGTGAAGTTACATACATGAATTAACTATTGTGTGGTGCAGCTTTAATTACCTCAAACAACTCCTCAGTCTTGTTTGTAGCAACGATATTCCATTTTCCAAAGTTCTTGCTTCATGTGTGTTTCAAGGCACACAGGTTGCATGCTTTTGGTCTTCTACAAAAACTGTGCTGCTATCATGTGGTGACAGGTACTTCACATGGCAATATTCATTTCCAAGCTTGTTCAGACTCAGCTTCATTTCAAGTGCAGTAATTTATGATTTTTAATACCTGTGCCACACAATATTCCTGTACACACATGACATTCAGCAAAGGCTACAGATGGAGGTTTTCCATACAAAAAAACTGATGACTATGAACTGCACCTGTTTCTACCAGCCAGACAGTCTTGCACTGTAACTCTTGTGTTGTGCTAATAATGATCAGATTAGTGTTGAACTGCTCTTAGCCAGCAGTTGGCACAAACTGGGGCACACATGTCCCTTGAGATCAGAGTGTGCAGCAGTCCAGGCACATGTGTCACCCCAGGCACACTCCAGTGCCACTGGGCTCTCCAGCCCTGTACACAAGAGAGGAAGGGAATTTCAAAGGATGAGGAGCCACCTTTGCACCTTGGAAGCTCTGGCTAAAGAGTCAGGAAAAGTTTCTTCTCAAAGAGCGGGCTAAGGGTGGAGAGGGTTATTCAAGTGACACAGAAAGAAGAAAAACAGGAGAGCTGCATTAATGTTGATGCTCTGAATCTAGATTAGAAATTAAGATTTATAAATAAAGCATAATGACATTCACACAGCCAAAAGTACTATGCCAGAGAAGCCCAAGGGAAAATGATCATACAAGATGAAATGGTCTTTTAGGGGAGAATTTTTGCAATAAGAGAACTAAAAAAATCCAAAATCATAGATACTGCTACTAAATAACTAGGCTTCTTGTGATATTTTCTGAAGTTTATTTACTTCAGTAAAAATAATGGCTGTAAAATCCTGTACATTTTTTGGTGTCAAATCATTATCTTTTTACTCTTCACCAAGTACTAGCTTAATTAGTTATATACACACATATATATGTAACTCCAGTTCATATTTATCTGACTAATACATATATTTGTCTGAGTAATACATATATTTTTCTACTATCTGGGTATTAACACATACAATTGGATCAAACAATAGCTTTCAAAATACTTCAGTGCATCAGCACTTCCATAAAATTGGCACTTCATGCTTATTTTCACACTTGGAAAAAGATTAGAAATGTCACTTAACCTTCTGAAATGTTACATCAGTAAACTTCTGTAAATAAATGAATAACACTGTATTATGGCCAAATGAAGAGTCCTACCCATAGAAAGGTGAAATTATTAAATCTGCTACAAATTGCATTTTGTGTTGGATGCTTCTATCGCAGCCTTAGTAGACAACATCAGACACTTCCAGAAGTTATTTGGTTTCTTAACTTCTTGAGGAACCCTGATGTTAGCAATGAAAGGGTAACTTCCTTACATGGTACTTTTTAATATTTGTCTTACATGCAGATTGCTGACAAATACAGGGACAACAGCATGATTAGGTGACTGCATTGCTTTTACCATTACAGCTATTTTAACAGCACTGTAAATGAATGAATGTTTTAAAGGTAAAACTATTCAAGTGTACAAAATTCTAGAGTCATCGGTGAGATGTGCTTTACAAAGACCCAATTGCATTAATACAAGTTGAGGCAGAGGTAGGTACACCAATTTTTTAAGGTGAATCTGTGTCCAAATTTAATACTAATGGGATTAATTTTTTGTTCCACTCTTATGTTTCATATCAATTTCCTCTTGTGATTGCAATTTGTTTTTATTTTGGTATTATAGTAACTGACAGCTTATTCATGAATTAGGTCCTACATACTGTTTGCGACAGCTGTAGGCTTGAATCATCCCCTGTGTGAGCAAAACACAAATTTCATAGACGTGCATCAAACTGTGTTCAGCCAAAATGTGAGATGACTGTTAAAACCACAGCCCCCAAGCCTTCAGCAAATGTAAAGTCTGTCATGAGAAATTCAATGTGGATCTTAATGTCTGGTGTTCTATTGAGCTACTGTACTTGATTCAGAAATAAATTTAGGTGTTAGACAATAAAATTATAATCATGAGGGCTTAAGGGGGGAAGAAAGAAAACAATAATAAAGTGATTTATTAACATAGTGGTACTGAAGAACTTTACCATATAAAGAGAATATCTTTTTGTTGTTTTTGTTGCAGAGGTCTATGACCAAATTTATTTCTGATATTAACTGACCTTGTTTTTCCTGCTCCTACAGTCTTAGCTGACACTGCTAACATCTACAGCCTTTGGAAAAGATGGCATCTTGGTTCAAACATGAAATGAATTAGCTTAGACAGGAAAGAAAAAAAAATAACTTGCATGATTTTAGTCATGGTGGACAAAAAATCTGAGCAATCAAAAAGTTTACTGTAAAGCAGATTGGAAAAGTGCTCATGCACAAGAAACTCAAGTCAATTTTCTGAAAAAGCTTGAGGGTTTCCAGAATATCTCTTGAACCTGAGATACAGTATACAAACTCAGGATATAGTATAAACATCCATTGCTTTATGGCCATATTGAAGCTCACAAAAGCTTTGTAAAAGTTTACTGAGGCTGAAAAAGTATCAGCACTTTTATATCAAAGCTTCCTCATCCCTTCCAATAAAGGAGGATAAGTTAAGTGCTTTAACAGCACCCCCAGCAAGCAGGTAGATATTTTCTCTAAATCAGCCATTGCCAGGTGCTGCAGAGAACTATTTGCTGCTTAGTTTTCCAGTGGTCTCAGCTTTCACAACTCTGATTCATTTACTCAGAGCTGCTGTAATTTAAGATCTGGATTTCCTCTCAAAGACTGTGGGGAAAAGGCAATTGAAAACCTGACAAAAATTTTAGTATATTTCAGTTTGTTTGGTATTTGCATTAAATTTTAGAGATGAAAACCTATACTATCATTTACATTACACTCACAGTTACCAAATACACTAATAAATGCAATGCTCAGCAAGGCGAAGAGATATGAGGACACCCGGCAGCATAGCAAAGGGACCAGGTCTAAGAGCAGGGAAAGTGACAGAAAACAAAAGGTAAGAGCAGAAGGAGTTTATTGAAGCAGGATGGAAATCCATTGGATTTACAAGGTCCCTAAAGTTGCACTCTGGTTCTCATAGAAAAGCTTGTTTGGGTAAGCCACATACTGGATGGCACAGCTTCTGATAAGGCAATCCATTAAAAAATGCACTGAGCCACACTGGACTGATGCTAGTTATAGCTATGCTTCTGAGTTATTTCCATCAAAGCTCAATAATCACTAACTTTAGAACTGGAAAGCAGTCACAGACTATTATACATCACTCAATCCCTCTCAAATCTTAGCATTTGGCCTTTATTTCTAGAGTGGGTGGAGCTGAAATCCAAGGAGAGAGCTTCTCACACTGGGAAAAGTCTGGATTCAGAGCTGACCTTCTGGGGTCCTGGGCTTACATAATTTGTGAACTGGTATGGAGAGGACATAGTATTACTGAAGACAAGGATCACAGTACTACTGTTCTTTTTCAGCACCACTGAAAGGGCAATTCTTTAAGAGAGTGATAAAAACATTCCTGTCTGAATGTAAACCCACTGAGCTACACAGCAACTCATACAGGAAGTGAGAGGATTAAGGCTTGGGAACTGCCACACTGAAAGCCAGGTCTGAATGGACTGGAGTAACAGAGCAGCTGCTTTATCCAGCAGCTCCATCAGCCTCTGTCAGACATGCTCAAGGAATGTTTCTGCTGCACCCTCCACAAGATGCTGTACCCCCATCAGGCCCAAGGAACAATACTGCTAAGTCTGATTCAAAGTTTTCAGGCTGAAATTCACTCTCTGAGTGTACACACAGAAACTCCTGTCTCTGCTTAGAAGTACACCAGTGTAGGGTTTATATAAGGTTGGGATTAAGAGAGATGGATAAAACAGCAACACATCCATCAGAAACTGAAATTAAGCCTCTTTGAACATCTTAAGCAGAAAGGAAGTGGGTCACTCAATTATCTATGCTTAAAATTAGGCATTTAACTTATTTCGGCTTATATCAAATTCTTTAAATCATTCATGGGAATTGACCAATAATTCAAGTTGAATATATGAAGTAATGAAATCAGGCATCTAGAGACAGACACATATCAAACACACACTGCTTAATAAACAGGTTTTGATTTAACAATCAAAGAGGCATCAAACTTTTTAAGGGTAAATTCAAATTCCGAGTGTTTGGGTGAGAAAGACAATAAAACCTAGTAGCTGTTGTTTTCTCAGGCCTGTGCAGAAAGCCTTGGCTGTGTTGCTTTGTCAGTCTCGTTACCACATGTTAAGGTAATAAGAGAGAAATTTGAATGCAAAGTTTCAGGTATAAAAAGGTGCTTCAGTGTTAATGCTACAAAGGTGTTGTTAATAAAGGCCTAGTATATGACCTTATCTGTTTTCTTAAAATTCAGAGCAGCTTAGAAAGATCAAAGCCAGGTTAATACGTACTAGTTTCAATGAAGTATCAATTAAAACAAGCCAATATTAACATATACATAATTAACAACCACCTTAAAAACTGATGTGGTCAAGCATTATTTATTCCAAAACAGGCCTCTCTCAAAAATATTCATTAAGCAAAATACTTACTACGTAAATATCTCAGATTTGCAGTTAATATTTATTTTTAGCTTTTTACTACACGAGTATTTTGGGAAGTGTTTAATGAGGAAACTATCCTAATCATACAAGTGTTCTCAAATTCTGTTTTTTCTTTCATTCAACCATAACAGAAGCCAGCTGCTGATGTTAGATGTGGATTGGCTTTGATGTTCAGCAAAACACAGAAAATCCCCTTCCTACATCTCTTTCTAGTCCCATACTTTATGGCCACAGTGACCAAAATCCAGGGAGCCTCATATGTCTGACCTAACTGCTTGGTGGGGAGGGGCGCAGAGCAAAAGGCACCTCTATGCAGACAGAGAGCATTTTTCTAAAACCACACAGTTTGTTTGTATATCCTGTGAGGGTGGTGACAAAATGGTTCAATAGGACCTTTGTATTGAGCTTGTATTCCCCCTTGCTTCAGCACTCTCACTGATTGCTGCAAGACCTAGCAGCTTTTCTTTTCATCACCTATTCTCCCCCAGCAGTTTCCCCAAGGTGACACATTAGCTAACTCCTGGGGTATTTTTCTGAAGAAATGGAGCTGTAGCTAGAAATAGGAACAGAACCCTTTGGCTGATATAAAAATCCCTGAAGTTTGTGTGATGCTTGGCTCAAGCACTCACAGATTGCAGGCAGGAAGGCATTTCCCCCAGGGCTGCCTGGCAGGAGAGGCTCTTTGGGACTGCCCTGCTCACACAGACCCAGCCTTGCCTCTGAGGCTCACCTGGAAATCTCACTCAGCAAGCCCCTGCCATGTCCTGTGACAGCAATGTGTCCTGCCTTCTTCCAGTGGCACACTGTAATTGTGACCACAGATCTTTTATCACGGATTTAAGCTTGTTACAGGGTTTTAGAAGTGCTGTGCAGTCTCTGAGAGGAGGAGCAGATGATGTCCCCCGGGCCTGCCTGGATTAACTGCTTGTTACACAATTGTCAGATTCACAGCCAAGTTGGTCCTTCTCTTGCTTGAGTTTCTAACTTGTAAATTGTGAACCCACCCTCTTTACAAGAAAAATATATGTTCTCAATTTTTTTTATTATTTCAATCTTTTTGTTTTTTCTTTTCTCTTGGCAGTACCTTTTATAGATCCACTTTTTGCTCCTGCACAGCAATTCTCTTCAGAGATATGGCAGAAGCAAAATCAAACTTAAAAAAACCCCAACCCTCAAACAACTCATTCTATTTAAACAGATGGCTTAAAACAATTGTTAAAATGCCTATTATCCAATGTGAAACAACCTCTTTAAAAGGAAGAGCTACATTTCCTAACATCACACATATAATTTGCAGAAGCACAGAATTTGAACATGGAATCCCATCACATAAATTATTCATTCGTTGCCAAGGCAATGTAAGTTTTGAATAGTTGAAGTTAAAAAGGTTTTAAAGTTCAAAAAGTTTAGAAGGGTTTTAAATACTTGTAAATGGATGTAAGGAACCAAGCTTCCCCCAGCTTCTCAGCAAGATAAACCATATGGATATTAAAGCATGTTTATGTTTCTGTCTGGAACGGTTTTATTTTGCTAAAATACCATCTTAACTCAGAGTGACTAAGACTAATTTTTGTTGCTTTTCTCATAACAATATAAATGAAATATTTATATGGGATAGATTTATGCTGACTTCTAAAATGTATGGGTAGTTTGGACATAGAACCTGAATAGAGGTGATGGAAAAAATACTGACTGTAATGCAGACTTGCGATAAGAAAACACAGCATCAAGGGACCTGACATGCAGCTTCCTGTTTGGTTAATTTCAGAGAACAAAGAGATTGACAAACATATTTGTATATATAATAACACAACCTTAGCCATCCATCATTAAAATCATTAAATGTTTCTAAGTCACATGACAATACAATGGCAAAAAAAAAAAAAAAAGGCTTGTACATTTTAATAGTCAGCCAGAAGAACTTGTACTGATCTTTCCTTGCTGCCCACTCCCTTTGTACACAAATCCATAAATTTTGCTCCATCTTTAGAACTTACATTTCTGCACTGGAAAACCCACTTGCTACATAAAATTCAAACATTTGTCCAATGAATAATGAAACAATATGTTCATCTTTTATGCAATACAGTGGTCAAAGAAATTCAATCTGTGTAGCACTACTACAGAACATTAATTGTGAATTTGTGTGTATGAAGAATGTTTCTGTAAGGTTTCTTAATGTAGATTTAGAGACTGTGCTGCAAAGAACCCATTCCTCTGGTTAAGCGGTAACAGCCTAAGACCAAAACACAAATCACTTTTATTTGGCAAATGCCACTTAGGAGTATCATGTCAGACCAACCAAATTAATCACCGTAATACTATTGGCAAACAATGTACACCTTATTATCTTATTCTTTCAGCAGAGGCCATGCTGCACTGCAGTACAGGCTGCGTAAGAGTTTCCATTTTAGATGCAGAAAAGCTTCAGAAAATAAACTTCTTGAGGCCAATCTAAGCTAGACTTTTCTAGCTTGATCTACACAGACTGAATCTCCTGAAATGATACCCAGAAAAACCTGGAGAACAAAGGAAGAGAAGAGCTGGCACTGCTGCACATTTCTCCCATTACACATTTGACATTCTGCTGAAGGTGTGGCTGCATGGTCACCCCTCTGCCTCACTCTTTGGTCAATGCTCAGCAGCAAAGCTCAGATAGCACAGCAGGTGAGCACCTAAGTGTCTGCCTATAACCAGCTATGGAAACTTCTCCCCCACTCAATTTCTGCAGGCTGATACCAGGGGCTTATTCATTTTCTTTTCCAGCTCTTTCCATTTAGAGTATCAGCACAGAGACTCTATGTTCAGTATTAATTATACAGCAGAATTTAATGGTCTTCCCAGACTTGTTATGCGCCTGTTATAATAAAAGAGAATTTTATGTTTGCAGTCTTGTGAAGACTAAAGAAAGCTGTAGGTTAGATCAAATAGGAGGTTTTGTTTAGATAACCTCTGTCATTACTTCCTAACACCATAGAGCATGCTCAAATGCATCCAATAAATTCCCTAGAATTCTTACGAGGGAAAAGAGGAGTTTCCATGCAAATGTAACAGTTCAAATACGTGAAAGATGTTTGATTCCTTTTAGTAAAAACAGCAAGTCTCATTTCTGGATTTTCCTTTACAGACTATTTATAGTTCAAATGTACTTTCCATATTCACTTATTTAAAAGTGGAGGTTCTAGCAAAAGGAAACAACACATTGGGGAAAGGCACTGTGCTACATAATGAGTTTTCAGCTGAGACTTCATTTACCGTACTGAACTAGTTTCACACAGTAAGACAACCTTCTGACCAAACAAGACAAAAGAAAATCCCTTGTGGGTATGTAGCACTGATCAAGGCAGCTTCCTTTGCCAGGAAAGACAGTTTCAGCGTGGCAGTTAGGGGGTTTCTGACTAGAAAGAAAATTGTGTTGGACAAACAATTCTGCTAGAATTGCATATACCACATTGTTATGACAGGGAATTAATATATTTTGTTCCGTACTCTAGTGCAGCCCTACATAACAAAAGAATATATTATAGGATAGACTTATATTTTAGTACTGAAAGGAAATGACATCTTTACACAAAATGCTTTTCAAGTTATATATGTATTTTTATTCCACTTTGATAAGCTAATGCTATAAATCATCTTTTTATTTTAGAACAATCTTTCAGCCCTTTGTCTTAAAATGCTAGATATAAGTAGATCCAGACAAAAAGATCCACAAAAATGTAAGTGATTTCAAGCTTTGTGACACAATCCTCCTTTACAGCATTCCCATGGTAGAAGACAGACACATGTTCAGAGTTTATCATTTCAGGCTGCTTCAACCTTTGCTGCAAATTCTAGTAAGTTGCTAAAGGGGTTTTTTTGGGAATGGGACATACATACACACACTTAGCATGACTAACAAGGAAAGCCTTTCTTTCTAATCTTAATAGAAGCGCTGTCTGTACCACAAAATAAACCCATAAACGAGAACAGACGCTTTTTCTTGTAGGTCCCATATTGTTTCTGTAGCTATATCACAACAATTCTCTCTGTATTTCTCTCATCACAGCATATTATCATGCTCATCCTAGCACTTGGAAAAAGGGAAATGCAGAACACATATGTGAAATAAAAGAACATATTATGTTTTAGATTAAGCCAATCTCAAGATGTTAAATTCCAGGCCTGCTCCACAGAAGAGTGAAATGAGTATTAGCACCATATGAGAACTATTCAGTTCAGGACTAGACTTTAAATTGTAACATGTTTTTCCTAAAAGTGTCCTCATTTGGTTCCATCTCACCTCTGAGACACTGTCTCACCAACATTTGTTCAGAGCTACAGTCAAAGCACCAGTAAGAATTGCAGCTATTTTTCTGGCAGTGTGCTGCTCCCTCATTTTATCCAATGCCAAGAGAGACCATGGCTCTCATTTGTTGAGAGCCAAGCAGTGAGCTACTTAGTCTCTTGACCTCAAAAATTTATTGGGTTACAGAAGAAGTTGTTTCTGTCTACACCTTTGTTTTGGGCATTCAATTAGAATGTGGAAGATTTAAACATTTGACTCTTCCCTAGGAAAAAAATTGTTATAAATTTACTTTGCAGTATCTATCTGCCCCTTCTCTATTTTACTACAGCTGAAGAATGAAACAAATAATACTTTCATACCTATTCTTACCCCATGTCTATCTATTCATTGAAAATAAAAATATTATGCTTTTTATTTAAATTCTCATGACAGTTTTTTATATTATTTATATTTTTAGTACAGACTTTAAACTGGATAGTTCACCATGTATTCCTTATAAGCACTTTGTACAACCACCCCCTTAGCCCAGTTTTGTGTGGAATAGAAGTAATAATTTTCATAAAACATTTGAGAAACCATACATACATATGTGTTTCTTGAGAATATATGCTGAAGTAATTAACAGACATTCTTAATTAGAATGACATAAAAGAATGTTATTTTGAAAGAAATATCATGAAGCAATTCTTAGTATAGTCAAGAGAGAAAAGCAAATAAAAGCACTACATAAAGTCTAAGGTCCAGCTGAGTATGGCTAACAAGAAACCAGGAATTGCCACATTTTTTTGATGTTCCATACTTTGTTGTTGTTACACATCAAAAACAAATGGACCTTTCACCATCAATCAAAAATAAAGGAAGATTAAGAAAAGCAGGTCACTCCTTTTCTGGATCAATACTCAGAACCTTCACTTGTGTTACCAGATGTCAGGTAATTAACCCAATTCTTGGGTCTTCTGAGCTTCTTTGTTCCCCCTCTCCTTACTTCCAGCATAACTCACCAAAGAAAAGAGCATCCCCACCACAAGTTTGGTGTTCAAATAACCAAGAGTAGTGGTCAGGGTAATTTTAGTTAAAATACTTCTCATATAGAATGTTTCATTTGGAAAGTAGTTCTGAAGATCATCTGGTCCATTCCTGCTCAAAACTGCATTTTGCTATGCTTGGTTTAAATATAGATACCAATGACATTTTTACAGACTTTTCCCATCCTGTGTTTGATAATTGTGTTCACCTCCTCACCATTATAATGATCAGAAATCAGAGTCACAGAATGGGTCAGGTTGAGAGGGAACACTGGGTCCTCTAGTCCAAACTTCCCGCTTAAGCAGGAATACTCTAGTGACTGACAGTAAATAATTTCAAGCCAGCACCTGTGTAATTCTGATTTTTTTATATCAAATACAGGATTCCCTTTATTCCCTAAAACATGTTAGCTAAAAGGGAACTATCCATAGGTCTTAGACACACAAAAGCACACCCGTTAGCTAATGCTTTACTAAGATCATGTCTAGGTTATGCGGTTTCCACAAAAATCAAATTCTTTTTGTGCTAATTGCAAAAGTCAATAGAAACTGTAAAGATATTATTTCTTGCAGTAGCACTTTATCACAAGTTTCCTCACCAAGTTTATTAGAATTACTAGTTTAAGCCAGCACTTTTCAGTCACTCAACAAGTCTCCAGCTGCTCAATTGGAGCATCGTGAAGAGCAGCTTGTGCTTTGTTCAGAGGGATCTTTATAAAGAGGAAACATGGGTGAAATTGGCTTCAGCCCTGTGTTCTTATCTTCTAGCTCAGAGCTGGCCCAATGCATGGTCACTGCTCTACAGCTTTATTAATCCACAGTATTTGTATAGCATTAAAATATATTAAATTTTTCCAAATTTTACCATTTGTACTGGAAAAAATTAGAATTCTAGCTATGTATTTTCAAATAGATCAAAGCATCAACAGGGAACAGCCACAAAACAAATTTAACTGCACAGAGTTTATGAGCAGTTTTCAAACAACAAAAGAAAACTCTTTGTCCTACCCATTCAATGAAATTAAGGAATAATTAATATATATGCAAAAACAAGAGTACTTTCCAAAGCCGGCCCATTTAAGCTTTTATGTTTAGTATTGGGGAGGTTTCTGTTTTGGTTTGGTTTTGTTTAACAATTAATTAACCAGTCCTTTATAGTATCTATGAGATTTTAACTAATGTTTGTCAGCAGTTCAAAATGAAGAGTCTGTCTCACAGCCCAGCTACCCAGGCTTTGAGATATTAATATGACCCGCATAGAATTAAATAAAAAAATAAATAAAATTTAAAAGCTTCAACTACTAAAGTGTTGTCATTGTTGTTTTAAATGAAAATTTAGTGGGATGGAATTCAAGACACTTAATTATCACATTAGTTAGCCAGATGGTTTATTTGAAATCCCAGCAGACAAGTATCTGCATTTTGCTTTAAGTTAGGCTCAACGAGTTAGCAAAGGCAAACTCTCTCTTGCTTGCTTTAACAACTAAAATTTTTGTCTGCTTCCCCCCTGCCTACACTGAGCAATGTTTCAAAGAGAATTTATAGAAAAAGTGGCAGCCAAAGGAATATGAGTGTTCCCCTACCTTTCAGATATCTGTGGTCACTTAACCTTGTTACTCCCCTGACACTAAATTTCCACCAGTTTTTCAAAGAAAGGGATTGGAAAGCAAACTTCCATAAAAACACAGACTTGTCTCTAAACCAGAAAAAAAGTGGTTTAAATAGTATGCACGATCTCTTTTTTCTCCCCTAAATGTTTTGGCACCAAATCACATTTCTCATTGGATGACTTTATGGGTGGTGGGGAAGAGAGGAGTCATGCATCAACAAGCCCAGAGTAAGAGCTGGTGGCAGGACTTGGCTGAGCTGTGCTGTTTCAGCAGTCAGCTCTTGAGCGGCTCCTTCAAATGGTCTCAGTCTTTGCACAGGAGTTTCCATTAGTGTCTGCTCCAGACGTGAGAAGAATCCATCAATTTCATTTTCAAAATGTCATAGCGTGCAATAACTGCCTTTGCTCAAACAGCTTCTCTTAATACAGAATGTTGAATTCTGTCTGGTAACTGCATCCTGAATAAGTTTGTCTTGGGGAACAAGTCATTATTCTTGGAAGATTTTCAGAAGTTTTTTTGGCTTTCACAGGCTGCCTGAGCTATGGACAGATACCATCTGCTCATATAAGAACATACATCTCTGGTGTGTCATCCTACTGGTGTATGAAGTGCACAGACACAAAGAGCATCGCTTCCCATCCCACCCCCACTGCAGAAGGGACAAAGGTCTTGGTACTCATTTGCTTTCGGGGTTAAAATGATAATGACACAGAACTTCACTGCCTTTAAAATATTTCTCAGATGACTCTTTGAAAAAAGAATTAGCACCTGATGTACCCACCAAAGTGCAGACCTTGGGAGGACTCTCTTCTCCTAAGTTACCATACTGGTTCAGAATGCAGGAAATTGTTTGGAAAACAAGGCAACCAAAGATATTTCACATACAAGCATAAATACAGTGGCTTCCAAAAGGTGGTATTTCCAAGCAGAGAACTACTACAATTTTCCTTTCCTTACTGGAGATGTGAGGAACACAAATATTAAATGGCTTGCTCAAAATGACATTGGTATCTCAGGCAGAGAAGAGCGTCATGTCTTGCTTCCCATATTTCAGACCACATGCCTTCTGGATAGCCGCCCAAAGAAGTTAAATCCCTTGTTTTATGTATTGCTCTGATGTAGCAATTGGTGAAACTTGAAACAAAACATAACAACCAACCTCAAAAATTCAAATCCCAGTGATTTTCAACAAGACTAAAATTTTTTAGCAATGAAACTCAAGTACTTTGAGGTGCTGCCCAAGAGGATCAGCACATGGAAATATTAACAGAAGCAAAACATTAACTAGGATTTCCAGTAAAGACAGCATGATCATTTTGGTTCTTGGTATCGAATAGCAACATCTGCACTATGGTAGGTGTATACTAGCCCCTTTGCTTTTCTCCTTTACATAAAAAACAGATTGTCAGTATTGAGAGAGAGTGTTTCTGGGTCACATCATTAAAGTCAAGCTAATGCATACCAAATGCATCATCATCTATGTATTTTTATATTTCTGAGGTTGTCTGCACTGTAGAAAAGTTGTCTTTTCTTAGATAATTCTTGCAGAGGCTAAGCAGCATACAGAACTGCAGAATATTCGGTGTTCTACCTTATCCTGGGTCCTTCTCTTCACCTGACACACAGCTGTGCTTAGACTTGTCTAGTCATGACAAACCTTTTTGGATCACTACTGCCATTCAGGAGCTTTTTCTAAACAACTGTACCGTGGTCTCCTCCTTCCAAAGAACGATGCCAAAACTATATCATCTAAAACCCACATGTGCCTCATTTCCTATGGCTGTAGGTAGGAATGACCAAAATTATCTACAGTAGAAGTGCAGATTGTTTTACAAACAAAATTACCTATAAGTTCTTTTTTATTACTGCTTTGAGATCCTGAATACCAAAGATGATCAAAATAATCCTGTCTGGCGTCATTAGGTTTCCCTTTCTCAGTTAGGCTCCCCAGCTTCTCACTATAGCACAGTTTGCCAGTTTGTGTCTCTCAATATGTGTGAACTATCACATCTCTACCTTCTTCTTCACCCTTTAGCATACGAAATTATGCAGATTGCTCCTAGATAAAAAATGTATGCCTCTTAAATTAGAACTGTTTATCAATGCAGGATGTCACAAGCAGCTCAAACCCAACTATTATAAATTAAGTTATGGAAATACTTAGTACATATTGAAACATGGGGTTTGAACTACAGAGGGGGCATGAAAGTAATTCTTGAATGTTTGAATCTGCTATAGGCTTAGAGGGTAGTTAGTTTTTGGAGAAGATTTTGGGATGTGCTTTTGCTTTAGAATGTGTCTAAAAACACGCCACTCCAAGTGCAGTTTGGTTTTTCTGTCACTGAGGAGGAGAAGCTCCTGAGTGCTTGAGAGACCTGGGTTTGGGTGTCTCTGAGAGCAACAGGTCGTGGCTTCTTCTTGGGGTTTGGGAGGGGTAAGCCTGCTTTCTATAGGCAAACGTCACTCTAAGGTGTTGCAAAAAATCCCCTAAATTCTGCAAAATTAGGACAAAAGATACAACTGCAAGACTTGACATCACACATGAACACACATTCACTGCATAAGACAGAATTTACTAAATGTTGCTTCAAAATATACAGATTTAAAAAAAAAAAAAAAAAAGTAGTGACCACCCTTGCCTTGGAAAGGACAAAAGCAGAGATGAAATATCTTGCCTATGGTGATGTAACAGGTCAGTAATAGAAGTGGGACCATAAAATGTGCCATCAGTTAAGTGAATCATGTACTACTTTTATAAACTATAATATTGCTTCCCTTAAATCTCACTTGAAAGAAAAATATTGGCTTAAAAGTGTATGCTGGTCTGCTTTGTCTCCAAACACATACTTCAAAGAAAAGATGCAAATATTTATTCCAAGGGTGCTAGTGGGCAATCCTTTAGAAGCAGAATAGCTACCAACAATATGTCATGGGAAATAAGTGATGAAGTTACTTGATGGCAGAACACTGGACATTTATATGGGAAAAACTGTCTGTCTAGTTTTTGAGACAGTCTAAGGAAAGTGGGGGAAGAGAGAGGAACACTGAGCTGTCAGCTCACAGCTCCTGCAGATAACTGAATGGCTCCAAGGCACAGGGAAATTTTGCCCAGCCTTTAATGCAAAATAGCTGAAAGAATAAAGAAATTGTGTGATGGGGGGCTGGGGGAGGAGCAGTTCATTACACTCAGAAATGGTTTTAAATGTAATTTTTCATAAGTTTCACTGGCTCCTATTTATTGGCATGCAGGTTTGTAATAAATTATGGAGACATACTCTCTTTCAAAAATCAAAGATTCACTATTTTCTTTCATATTTTGTGTTTTTCATTGCAAAGTTTGAAGGCCATCCTATATAAATTTGATTACACATTTGCAATTTATTGTTTCCCTACTGTTAAGCCCATCTTTTCTATGAAACTGCTGAGCCTTTGATAGGGAGTTGTTAAAAGACTGCAGCTAATCAGTCCTTTTTCTGGAAGAACTCTCTCAGCTAGAAATGAGGTATAAGATCTGTGGCTTTCAAGTTCTACTGTCTAAATTGTTCTTCCGCAACAGCTGGAGAAAATGCTTTCAAGAGTTTTGTGCTCCTTCCTGTGTGGTGATGCAGCTTTCCTCTAACGACTATTTCCCATCAATACCCACAGACACCTACCTTCTTAACCACTGCCTCAACGGTCTCTCACCACTTCCACCTTTCCGGAAAAAAAAAAAAAAAAAGAAAGAAAAAAAAAAAAAATACTCATCTGGGAGAAGGTTTACAAATATATGCACACCAGGCTGCTGAAGGAGATAATATCTCAAAGAACTTAAAATTAGGTGTACAATTCTTGTCTAGAGAAAAAAAAACCAAAACGGTACTGAGTGTGTGGAGGCAGCAGATGTGACCAAAAATTGAGTACATAACACTTTCCCATGCTAAGATTACAGTGGTCTTTACTGAAAACTTCACGGCAAGAATAAGTGCTCTTTTTCCACACAGTATAAGATGAATAGTTAATAAAGTAATATACAGTCCATTTTTCTGAACAATCCCATGTTCTTTGAATTACAAGAAATTTTAAAAAGTATTTCTGAAAACCTGCAAAACACATGAAAGCTCTGGTTTTTCCAAGAGCCACTATCTACTGACTTTTCTGGGAAATTTAATGTTTGTTTCATTTTCCAAAAGGATTCTGTCAATCCACTGAATTGACAAGTTAAACTCATACTGCATTAACAACAACACATTTTAACCTTATTAGGGTAATTATTCACCTGTAGAGTTATTCAAAATTGAAGTAAAATATTTAAATAACTGGTGTTTCTTTAGATAGCAACTGAGAGTATCAGAACAGCTCAGAAAATCAGTGTGTCCTGATAGTGACATATACTTTAAATTAATATAAATATTGTACATTCTCTCATCTGATTTAGTTATTTGTTAAAAGGAAAAGAACAAGGACAGCTGCAGCAGAAGAACCTGTGCACGACACAGTCTGGTAACTGGTCATATAAACCATTATTTCATGGAATATTCCCAAACTTCTTTTGGGGTAAAAGATGATTACACGATTCAAAAATTCAAAACTGCCATCTGGTTTTAGTCCCATCTCTAAAGGAAATACAAACTAGTGTCCACACAGAATGCTAAAGGTTCAGGGCCACCCCTGCCCTGAAAAAGGAGAAGTGCTTTTATTTAAATCAAATCATGAAGACAGTGATGACAAAATGTCATGGAAATGCATTTATAAAATGAGTTAATCAATAGCTAATTCTGAAAAAGAATATAATGTAAAGTCATTGCTGATATCCTCTGACCTCACAAAGCACAGGTTAACATCACTGAGAGAATGTTAAGTAGGATAGCCCGCAAGGACTAGTGTTGTACAGAAGTATTTACTGAGCATAAGGACACTGTCTGCAATCAGAAGGAAAACAAACATTAAGGACCTATTTTAAAACCCTTTTCCCCCCCTCAGCTGCAAATAGAAGGCTGTTCACTACCACAGGATTCCACTCAGTCAAATTAATCATAGAGTGGAGTGGATTAAATTTAGATTAAAAAGAAAATAATTTTTACCAGAAGGGTTAGCTCTGAGGTATTCATGAACAAAACAGCAAAACGAATGTTGAAGGTTTGCAGAGAATCCTCCAGGAATCTCCATCCAGGCAGCCCAGTGCAGGGGCCTCAGCAATGGCTTGTGTGGCAGCCAGGAGGGATCTCAAGGCTGGTCTCTGTGGCTCTGACAGACACAGGGGAAAGGGCACTCTAATCAGCTCGTGTTTATTAGCAATCCTGATTATGGAATGGTTGTGCCATGCACAGACACAACAGTCAGCATCTCCTCTCCCTCCAACAAAAGCCATACAAATGCATTAATAATAAGAGTGATAGCACTGTTGTAATGTTGCTAATATTACTAAGTGTGATAATTCACATGTGGGCTTTTAGGTAAAATACATCCAAACTTTTGAAGCAATATGTCTTAACCTGAGAATGAGATACTGCAGGTTCAGTTTGTGTGCCTAGAGCATGGATTCAAATGCATTAATTCAATTTCTGTAAGTGGTTCCCTATTACAGGAGTACAGGAAAAATAAAAAATTGTATTTGTAAATAAATAGGACAGCATCAAAAGCTAGGTGAAGAGTTAAAATGCAATCAGAAATTCACAGTTAATTCCAGTATTAGAAAGCTTTTCATGGTGTAAGAATAAGAACCATTTGGGCTTACTTGGCTGCTATAGCAGCTCAGAAAGGTGTTTTGGATGCTGATTTTGGAGAGCTAGTAAGAGACAAAAGACTGAAGAATTTAGTGGAGGAGGGAAAAAGGAACAGTATACAGAACTACTCATAAAAAATGCCAGAAAGACAATATATAAGTAGGTTCCTATTTTAATTTTCTCTATTTATTTAGGAGAGTATCTCAAAGGAAAATTCTGAAATCCCAGGTTTCTATTTTTTCCCTAGATTTTTTATCAGGTAAAAATCAGAAGATTATCAGCAATGTTTTTATAGAACTTAGTGAAAATAGCTCTCCTTCTACTTCCAGCATAGTTATAGTTCTTTTAGTTTGATGTCACGGCTGTGCAGCTACTTATGTTTGTATTTAAACATCAAACAAGTTCATCCTATGGTTTATGTTTTCTTTTCACTTTTCTAATTCTTAAAACATATCTTTTTTAATGCAAAAAATTCAAATGAGATAAACATTCAAATGTAGAACATGTGCAAATTTTTTCTATTGCAAAAAGCTGATTTTGTGAATTTCCCATTCTCAAAAAAGCAGTTAATTTTTGCCAGTTTTATACTTTTGCATTAACTAAAGCTATGGATATGGCCTAAATTCAATTCAAAATTTCAGTTTAGACACTAAGAACCTATTTGAACATGTTGTTTTAATTAGCAATTTTATTTCATCAATATTTTTCATTTGAGTACATTCACCAATTACAAAAGACTTTAAAGACTATTTTTCTTGTAAAAAATCTTAAATTTACCACATCTTAATTAAACTCTGTATGCAAATAGCATTCTAAAGAAACAGCCATCTTATACATTTTAGTTTCATTTTTTAAAAAATGACCACGCAAACCGCTACAATTAAAACAGCTCATGGTTGGTAACAAAACAAGAATCAGATTCCAATGTGCCTGTTCCAAATCAGCAGTGAGTATGTATGATATGCCCTTATCAGATTGCAAGCATTTGATTTTGTTTGTTTTTATGCATCCCCAAGAGCTTGTTTGGAAATTTCCCCATCCACAGATCTGCATGTATTTGTCAGTGTGAGCACCAAGCTCCAGCTATCCCACTTTGCTGCTCTCCCCTGACTGACAGGAACGTCCCTGTCCTGTCCCCAGCTCACAGGGACACAATGCACTGTGCATCATCGCTTTCATCCTGCCCTTCCAGACTCTGTGCAAACCCATTCCGCAACATTAAGACACTTTAGATTTTTTAACAAATATTAGTATAAAAGCATTAAGATTATAAGCCAAACTTCTCTCATTTCTGTGCCAGCAGGGCAGTAAGATGAGGAGCTTTCACTGACTGATGCCCCTTTCAGGCCTCACTCGCTGCTGCCATGAACTGCGGTATTTAAAATTTATCACTGCTTTCATGGGTAACAATAGCATCAGCTGGTAATGTGCCAAACCAATGGAGTCTTATTTCATTCACTTCAGGGTAGCTTAAAGTCTTAACTTGTGGGTTTTTTGGTCTGGGAAAGCAGGGTGAAGACTGAATTTCACTATTCACACACTTTGTTTTGTATAGGTGACAGAGCATTAGCAGACACAGAGATACACACGGTTTTTGAGTTGAAAAAATTAACATACATAATCCACGTAGACAACACAGTAACTCGAACAGGATCCATTCCCATACAAATGAGTAAAAATAATCTGTCCATATTGCAGCTACTCGATGCCACCATCTGTATCCGATCTTTATATAGATGGATGATACATTGACTCCTGCAGCACTGCTCCAAAATCTCACGGCAGGGAGAAAACTTCAGTTTGTCTTTCAGCTATCTCGTCAAAACAGCCTTCAGCCAGCCCCACATCTTCAACACCACTAGAAGATGCCTGACCACATCACTGCAGTTTTAGGGTGATTTATCCAAATGGTACTGAAAGAAGCATCCATAAACAAGTTGTGTAACTGCCCAAGGTACAGGTGCCTACTGCATCTCACAAGCCTAGGATATAAATGTGACAAATTCCAAGATAACTTGCTGTTAAGCTTCCTTCAAATGCATAATTTGAAATTATTTCAAGTAACCCTTGGTCATTCTCATGGGAAGCTGCCACTTTCAGCCCTCACTGTGTGAATCAAGTCAGGGCTGAAGCATCTTGTTTCTGCCTGCCACCACAAGAACTGAAATCCAGAGGCACCAAATTCCTAGCAAGGACGGTCACAAGAGTTTCTGCTATTCTACTGTACATTTAATGTTAAATTTTCTACCTCACTTAATTTATTCATCTTTGATGAGAAAAGGGGTCACTAGTAACATTTCACTAATTCGCACTGGTTGTCAGGTTGGCATATGCAGCTGAAAAAATACAGAATTGCTTTTTTACCTTCATTTTTTTTCTTTCCTTTACACCACTTTTAAACATAAACTAAAAAATATTACCTTTGTAATACACAACCAATCCCTTTCCTGCACAGAGTAGAGTTGCAGGCCTTCCATCAGTCTTTTCCACCACACTTTTAAAGCCACTTCAGCATGAAGGAGCTCCATAACTGCACAGCAGCTGGCTGGCTGCCAACCAGCTGCAAAACAAGCACCCCTTGTATTGACATTAGAGGTTCCTTGATCATATTCAGTAAAGAACCTCTGATGTTAGCACTGTTGGCTAATATCATCTTACAGGGTCTTGAGGGAGAGTTTATCAAATCTGTAAGACAGATCACGAAGCAAAAAAAGGGCCCTCTAGTTTCAGAATACAACAAAGTTTGTGTTTAGTGAGGTAAAAAATACTATTTATATATAGGTGGGAAAATGTCAAAATACACACATCATCTATGATTCACCGTTTTTGATTTTTTTGTGTAACATTTGATGAACCACAGATCTCACCTTGTCTGGCAAACCCAAGTTGTGCTCTTTTGTTATCCAGCCTCACCAGTGAAGTCCTCCAGGGGACACAAAACAAACCAGCCGGGTACCTTTCTGTCACTCCATATCCTCCTGACTGCCATCCCATATCCTCCTGACCTCCCTTTGCCACAGTCAGACAGCTGCCTCCTTCTTTGCCTTCCTGGCAGAATTTCTGCTTTCAGAACCGTCTGTCGCCCTGCCCACAATGTGGCACTTCAACACTTGGCAGGTTCAAAGAAAAGCTTCTAGTGCTCTAGCACTATGGGCTGTTTGGTTTAGTGAGACCTCTTTAAGTACATGAAACTGTAAAAGCAGAGACTGACAGACTGCCCTAAATGTTCTGAAACAAAAGGGACACTGGCCCAGGAAAAAAAAAAAGGTGGTACAATACACAGTGCCTTGTTACAGAGTGCTCCAAGAGGAGTGACCCCTGGAAGGGTAGAAATCTTTCCACATCCTTTACTGAAATATGGAAGGTGTACTAGGTTTTGGTGGTGTTTTTGGCTTTTTTCCCCTCTGTTGCTTCATCTTTTTATTTCATCTTTAGTTTTCTGTTCTACTGTGGCAAATAACATAGGAGACCCAGCATCTCGTCCTCTGTTTCAGCTATTGCAAATTTCACCCTTCCCAGTCCTCTAGACACAGAACAGTGTCTGGCAAAATGTTCTGATCTGGAAGATTCCTTCCAGTATAAGCTGGAGAAAACCACTTCCCTAGCACAGCAGCCATCTGCTGTCAGTCTGGGTGGGACAGGTCTGTTCATAAGCAGGTGAAGTGACCCTGCTGGAGGGGGGCTGTCAGGGTGTTGTGTTCTCAGGCTTGCCTCCAGCACTGCTCATCGACAGATGCTAGTGAATTGTGTAAATACCAAGTGCTCACACTTTCCCGTTATATTCTTCTAGCTTGCAAAACCCAGAGGTTTATTAGCTCACAGATCTCTAAAATTTTCTCTCCCTTGACTTTTAATTACAGAGGGAAAAGGCAGAAAAAGGCTATCACATATCACTTACATGAGAAAATAAGATATTCTGTTTCATTTTGGTGAAAACACACAGGCACAGATGGAGATGATGATTATCATCATCATCTTTTGAATGCTGGATTATGCTCTCATATTGGCCTGGCTTACTCAGCAAGGCACAGTCATTTTATTTTGTCAGACACAGCCCATATTAAATAGTAGACATTATTCTATTTCTTGGGCCAGCTCTTCCCTCTTACTCCTGTTTTGCCTGCCAAGCTCAAGGATTGCTGCCTCTTCACTCCCACCACCAGTCCACATTCAGGGATATTTTCACTTTAGGCTCAGCACTTGGTGCACTCTCAGCTCTGCTGCATCTCCTGCTCTGGGAACACAGACTGGGCAACACTCCCTGCTTGTCAACACCACTTGGAAAAACCCTCAGCCTGCAGGCCCTGAAAAATGACTCACTCTGTCTTATATAAAGGACAGAAGCACTAGAAATGGGCTTTCAATAATAGAAAAAAATTCTTATTAATCTGCATGCTGGCTGGAGCTCCTGTATGTTTATTTACCAGTTTGCTGTGTGAGATGTTCATCCTAATTGATTTCATGCCCTGAGGAAGATATTCTGAACTAATTAACAGATATGTGAACTTCCTTCAGACATGAACTGTTCAGGTTATCACATTGCATTGAACCAATATCCAAGCACAAGCTCACAATACAATCCTAGCAGGGAGGAACTTCCCTGTGCCACAGCCTCCAAAAAAAGTAACATTTCTCCCCGCTGCATTTTTGTACCATTGAGCTCCTTTTCCAGCTACTTTCTTCAGGTAAACAAGTTTGTGCAAACTGTTTTACATTCACTTCAATAAGCTTTTCTGAAATCTTATTGTTTCTTTGAAATAGAAAACTAAATAATAGAACAAACTATGACCATACTTTAGGGGAAAAAACCAAAAACCAACCATAAATGTGTAAAATTTCTAATTTGTGAATGAATTGATTAGTTACTCAAGTCCCCAAAGTTAAAAGTGTAAGAACACCCAAATGTTTTATACCACGGCTATGTCAGTTGCCTTTTAACAGTGTGTGTTCATTAAATTATTAAAAGCTGTCAGTACTTATTTAAATTCCTTTCTGTGTGTATACAGATATAAAAACAAAAAAGGGCCTGAGATATAAAAACAAGTTTCTTTTGGAAAGGAGGAAACATATCATTAAGAGTAGCCAGAAAATTATGCAAATTAAAAGAATTAAGACAAGATATTGCTGTCCAACAGCTCTAATGATCCCCAAATAAACATTATAGTTTGGTAAGCAATTTTCTGAGCATTAGAAAACACTTTCAGAATGATGCATAACCTAGAGAAGAAAGGAAAGAAGGTGGCAGTTAAGTAGAAAAAAGATAAGGAACATGGATCCCTGAAAGCATTTTTCAGTGTATTTAAGAAGGATTTTAGAGGCATAGAAAGGAAAAAATTTGATGCAACAGGATCAAATTGCCTGGAACTGCTATAATCATTAATGATTTTAACTGCACATGTACAAAATGATGTCTCAAACAGTTGGTCCCTGTTCTAAATGAAATCAAGAGTGATTGTATTGTGTAGCTTAAAGAACATGAATTACTAATTCTAATTATTAAAGAGCTGATTGAAATTGAGATCCAAAGAAGCCAAAGAATAGTCCTTGCAAAGATAGACAGTTTCCAGACCTGAGAGTTTTTTAAAGAGCTGAAGTCCTGAGAGTTCTGAACAACTGTAGATTTGGGCTGCGATAAAATAAAGCAGTGTGTTTTCAACACTGGATTAATAAAATTAGATATTTCAAAATACTTTAAAGGTTTCCTGAAGTTTTGCCCATTTCCAAATCTGATTTTTATTGTATATTAATATTTTCATAATTCTGTTGTTACATATCTGAACTGCACTGCTGCTATGAAAAAAAAAATACTATAGTCATGTTAGATGTTACTTGGATAAAGCATTAGGAACAAAAAATTCAAAAAAAGGATAACAAAATGAGATAACCACATTTTAAGCATTATTATTTCAGGCAATCCAGAGGTGTCTCTAACTTTTATGAGACTTGCATTCATTACAGGTATTTCATATTGAGAATAAGATGCCTACTTTCACTTTTCTCTTCAAATCTGTACACCTTTTTTCTTTCATTTTATTTCAATAACCCTATAAAATCAAAAGACCACTAGTGATTTGCAGATTTCTCATATCTAAAAAATATTAATATTAAAAAACCCAGCACTTTTTTGAAAACTAGATGCATAACAGAAAGTTTAAAAACTGGAAATGTTTGACATATGGACATTTAGTTCTCCACACTTCTGTGAACCTGTGAATTTCCTTTTCAGAGTTGCAAGTTAATATGACAGTCAAATTTATGTCCACAAACTATGCTTATGTTAAACACTAGATAATGTTATTAATGGGATTCTAAAGGATAGCAAAGTTCTGTTCATTAACACAACAACATTAAAGGCAAGTATTTTTGCTTCTTCAGTGTGAGATGACTTTTTGATTTCACATAATAAAAAACTGAAGCCAAACAACCTGGGTTTTCTTTTCAAACCTACCCTATGTTTTTCTAAAATAACGAATTTAACCTTCAGAGATGTGTATGGCATAAAAGAGGCAGTCAACTGGTAGTTTACTTTGCTTTTTATAGCTACATTACTCTCTATTTTCACTGAAAAAGGCCACACATGCTATTTTAAAGTCTGATGACTCCAGCCTTTTTGGTGTAAAGCCTCAGCCCCTGCCCGCCTCCTCCTCAAACTCTCAGACTGACCAGTGACTTGAACAAGTATTGCTTTTTCTGCACCAGCATCTCCCTCCTAAATCAATATACCAGGGTGAAGGCAGCTTGTCATTTCCTGTCACAGGATACCCTTCTAAATTACCCTTTTCTTTTTAAGAGTTCAGCAAATCATGTTTCAAGAAATGACCATTTTTATTTCCTTTCTGATTTAACATGTTAAAAATAAACACCAGCCATACTCCTCATGAAGTCCAGAGCCAGATGAGAGAATTGTAGATCTAAAATAAACATTGAATTATTTCTTCTCCCATCTACAGCAAGTTATATTTGAAGTAAAAAAATAAAGCAATCTTTTGATAGGGTGTTTTTAAAGATATTTACAGAAATAGAAAAGGGATCTGAAGAAATTACAGAAAATTCTTTCCCCTACTTTTTGGATTTTATGTTGGAGCATGCATTCTCGATTGATAGAAAACAAATGTCCACAAAATGCTTAATATACATCAGATTTAAACTGTAATAATCTGAAAGGTGCTGAAATTTAAACAGTTAAAGTTACAGGCTTTCACACCATGTTTTACCTTGGAATTCATGTTTTAGATGAGGAATTACCACACATGCTGTACTTTTAGCACAGTCCTGAGAGCAAGAGTTACAGCCACAAATTCCATGCAATGAAATTAAGAATGAAACTTTGAAAAATGGAAGTCCTACTTGAGTGGCCTAACCAAAACCTTTTAATAAATAATAGACTTAGATCAAATGATAATGGAATATTTCATTTGATTTGCAAACTAGCTTTTATTAAAACTTCATTTTGATTATGAAGGGTTTCAAGCTATAAATGTCTGGTTTTAAGCCGGGGAGAGGGGCTGGCCCACACCACAAGGATGGTGTGGAAGCACTGATTTAGGACCCACAGAATCACAAATGCTTTGGGCTGGAAGGGACCTTAAACACCATATAATTTCCCTGCCATGGGCAGGGATTCCTTCAACTAGCCCAGAGTGCAGAGAAAAGAGACACCTTGTAAAATTCTAAAAACCTTGGCACAGCAAACTGAAGGCTCCAGTGCAACTTCCCTATCTCTGTAACTCCACTCATACCAACACGTTTAGCTGCTTGTATGTGAGCAATTTTGTTTCACTCATTTCCATACACCGTTAATTTTATGCCTGTTGAGATAATTTTAGAAGTATCTAAGGTTTAAGTCAAAGAAAGTCATTAGTAATCATCCACCCAAAATTACAGCTTTTAAATGTTTGTTCTGAGGTTAAAATAAAAACACAGGGTGTTCAAAGTTCTACCATTTCTTAAATCTAACCAATGCTGAAAAAAGAAAATTAAAAACTCCTTTTTTCGTCCACTAGAATTCCTTAATTTCTTAACTTCATTACTTTACATCTGTTTTATGGCAACCTTTCACTACAGTTGAGTCTCAAATGTGGTGGTACTAAACCAATGATCATTCTGCTTCAAATTACATCAAAGTACTGACTCTGCATATCTTCTGTGTTCTTTATTCTCATTTTTGAAAAGATGGAAAATAAAGGTTAAAAACCTCTCTACAATTTACTTCAGCAGAACAGCATCAATGAGAAAAGCAAAATGAAACACGCCAATAAAAAACAGCATACATTTAAACCAGTCCCTAATGTACCTCATTAACTCAACTGTTGTTTCAATTAGTTTCTTAGGTCTCTAAGCAGATCTCCCATCACCATAATGGATTTTTTGTTCTTACATATGTTGAACATTAATATAAGTGTAGAAGATTACCTGTTTAAGAGAAGCATACAGACAGTTTTCCAAAAGTAAGCAAAAGCCTGCCTTTGCCAGATGTTGATTAAGGTTAAGGAAACCTGCAAATGTCCTAAATTTAGACCATAACTGCCACTGTATTTTCCACCTTTACTGGGTTTGTCTATCTCTCACATGTGACAGATCTTCATTACATTGGCTATTCCTTCATTATTAATGAATGCTATGATTTGATCCCCTTTCATGTATAAAGAGCCTCATGAAGTTGCAGAGTCTGCTTTTCTTCTCTGAGGTAGCCAAGGTCATTATTAGCACACTGGAGGGAGTAAATACAGTGCCCTGTGTGCTTACTGCTGTGGCTGATGTTTGGTAGTGTTGAGATTTCAGTAAAAGCATTACTGCTGCAACAGTGAACTCAGCATAGGGAAACTTGATCATTGGTGTTTCTATCACTTACAAAGTAAAAGAAAAGCTTTAGAGTAAAATGTAGCTTTTCCATTAAGCTCCTTTCTCAGCAATACAAAATGCTATAAAAGCAGCAGTGCTTTTACTTATTTGGTGGTTGTCAATTTACAATCAGATCAAAAGGTATGATTAGGTGTTTGAACTTTCTCTTTCCCTACTGCTGTATTTTAACTAATTATACCAAAAAATTCAATCTTACTTTCTTTAAATAAAACTAACTTGCTAATAAAAAACTAAAAAGGGTTATACAGTTTTCTATTTGTATCTGAAGTACAACGAGATCAGTAAAAATACTCTTATTAAATTTAAATAGGCTCTGGCTCACATATTTTTATGGTAAGAACTGGACAACCAAGAAATATGGATATCTTTCACAAGGCTTGGAGCATTTTACATCAGATTCTGCCATTTCTCATGTTAACATATCAATGGATATCAATGACTTGGAATACAAACAAGGGACATTACAGCATTTCATTGAAGGGACTAATAGATATTGAAGTTCTTAATTGATTTGATGAGGAGTCTGCACTGTAAAGGAAACCTAAACAGATGAAAATCCTATTATAATGTACACGGATGAATATGGATCTTAACTCAGAATAATCTCAAACAGAAACACTTCATTTTTCACCTCTATCTTAGTTTTTCCTCTACACCAGTCAGACATTAATTCCAATTAGGGTTAATAAGTGGAAAGTCCTAACTTTGGGGGGTTTTTGAAATTAATATCAAAGAAATTCAATTTGGATTTTAGTCCCTTTTTAAATATCAGAAGATTTTAGATTTGATTCTGAACCTGCATTAGCTTTAATTTTTAATTTCTTCAAGACCTAATTTTGTAAGAATGTTTTTTAGTCAAGTAAAAAACTTCACATGGCCCTTAGATACTGAAAAATGCCTTTGACTATAATGAGATCCCACATGCAACTGAAACAATTCATGACAAAGTTTCATCCTCATACTCTGTCCACAATAAGCCACTTCCCCACATTGGCATGTCAGGTTACTGTTGCTTATTTCTCTTTGCCCACGAGTGCAAGTACATAATCAGCATTTTTGAATTGGCACAATCCTTTGTCATAAACATGTAACATTTATTTTAAAGGTAAAAAAGGTGTCAGTGCAATGTCAGTGGATTACTTGTAGTGTGGCTGTAATAATTTCTGAAATTATGGCATCAGTGCAGGTAGAGTAGGCAGGGGCTTACACTGCAACACCCAGCTGCATTTGCCATGGGCTGATTCACCTGCTGCAAGCCACACACCAACAAGAATCACTTCCAAATCCATAGTGCACTTGTGCAATCCCCTCTTGCACTGCCAGCAGCATGCAAAAGAAATGATTTATCAAGCTTACTCTGCTTAATGCTAGTCAGATGAAAAAATTGTGCAAAGGCTTGGTAGGCCAGAATCAAAGGAGTTTAGACTTTGGGATGTTACCTACAATTTGCGAAGTGAATTTTTTATTTCAATTGTGTTTTTAAACTATTTTTAAGGAAAAAGAACAATCTGCCAATTCATTCCTCTTTGAACAGGTCCCATATGCCACATAAACACTTGCTTAAAACCTTTACTCACTGTTATCCACATTTCCCTTTCCTGTCACGTTCATTATGTAGCTCTCCTCCATTTTTCAGACCTCCCACTTTTCCTCTTTTATGGCTATCAACACTCAATGTCCTGACATTTTCTACCTAGTCATCGCCCTATTCTACTGAGAGGTTTCTCATTACCTCTGAGGCTCACGGTGCACAGACAGCTTCTACTCTGCCCTCCCCACCCCAGTGCCAGTCAACTGTGCTAAATCCAGACATTCCAGATGCCACAGATACTTGTCCATTACATTATCTCCCTTCAGCCCATCTGCTAAAATCAAATTTGCTGGATCGGGGACTAAACAAATGCTTCCCCTTCCCTGGCCTCTGGTAGCACTAAGCCAGCTTAGGGTCAGTAATAACAACAAAACTTTGAACTCAGGACTTTAGGTTTTGCATAAAGATACCCAACTCTGCAAATTAAATTTAAATGAACAATTGAGCTCTCCTGTCATATTAAACACTGTTACAGTATTAAAAAATATTTTGAGAAAGTAATCTTTGCACTGTTTCAGGACCTTAAAGACCTAATGTTCGAGCCCTTGAATGGAATCAGGACTTGCTAACAAATAAATAGTAGCAGTATTTATCAATGCAGTTATCTTTGTAGTCCTCAATAACCACACTGCTATTTTGTATACACATGTACTGCATACCATCTGCTGATGTTTATATTAATTCACCAGGAAAGGCCTGTGTTTAAGTTGGAATTTAAGTGACAGAATCAGAACAAAAGAAAAAGGGCAGTAGAATAAACTGAATAAATTCCAAGTCTGACTTGTAAAGGCAGACAATATAAAAGCTATAATCTTAGTTTAATCCCCACACTTTTTAAACATAGTAATTACTAGACATCTGCTGGTAACACAGCCTCGCTATTGGATAACCTTAATTACCCTGTAATATTTCCTGACACTCCCCAAAATATGCCCTATGGATAATAATTCATTCACGGTTCAGCCCCATTATTAGCTACTAATTCAAACAATCAAGACAAAGACAACGAACAGATGACCTTGAACAATTACCCACTCACTGAACAGAATTTATTTCATGCTTTTCAAAGACTTTACTGCTTTCCTGGCTTCATGAGCAGCACTCAAAAATTAACAAAACTCAGGCAAGAAAAGAGCTGCAGAATCAAAGGAGATTTGCTGGGGTACCCCAGCTCCCTTAAACATAATTTGCTTGCATTAACAACATAATGGCTTCTGCAATAGAGTTCATTTTCTGAGATTAAATAGGGACCCAGACAGGCTGGGTGCAGAACCTGATACAATTGTTTTAACAGACTGGATTTGTAAGCTGTTCCATTATCTGCATTGGGAAACCTGGAATGAAACAAAAAAAATACATGTAGGTATAATGAATGGAATTCATCCAACTGTTGCAGAAGCAAAGGAAGCACCAGTGGCTTCAGTGCTAAAGTAGATGGCTGCAGATGTCTGAGGCTTTTCTTTGCGGTGCCGAGGAAATATTTCAAGTCACAAATCACACTTTGTCCTCATTTGAGCATAACATGGCACCCTTATTTCTGTTTGTACAGGTAAAATCAAGTACAAAAGATGGGCCATTATTGCCAAATAAACCTAATCTGTATTACTTTGGGTGATTCGTTATGTTGTTCTTTTAGAGAAATTATTGTTGCACTGAACATGAAAGGGGCTATGGTTTTTAAAATTATTATTATCATCATAATCAAATTGTAGATATTTTGTATTCAGATTAAGATAAGGAGAAGGTACACCAAGGAGTGTAAAAAAGCTATTTCCCTACTCCCTGTAACTCAGGTCATTTCTTCTTTGAGAGTCTACGAGGTCCTTTGCAATCCATCTGAAAGTCAAAGCTTTCAGGTTGAGCTGGAAATGGGACTAGAATTACTGAACTGCTAAGAAAATAGGCTCAAAGGAAATGATACAAAAAAAAGAATGCTTATGAAAATTCAAAATTAAATCTGTATTTTCTGAGAAAGGCATTATCATCATAGGAATATTGCTAAATTCCTTAAATACCTGTGGAAGTGAATGGCAGGAATAAGATACTGTGAATAAAATCAAAACATAAAGATGCTACAGAATTTCCCCCTGCCAAAATTAGAACTGTGATAAAAAATAACTTCTAAACACAATCTATCTATATGCCCTAACACAATGACTTTAAAGATAGGATTTTTTTAAATGTAAAGTGCATAAGAATGAACAACTTAATAAAGTTTAGAGTAGGATGATAAGCTCTAAGTCCAGACAGATAATTGGAAAGCCAGAGATAAAAGGACAACTTTAGTTTTCCTTGACCTTAAAAGGTATGCAGTCTGCAAATATAAAGCACTTCATGGAAGGTGGAGGGGGGAAAGGAATTTTTTCCTCCAATGGAAAGCATGAGATTGCAATACCAAAAAAAAAAAAAAAAAATAGTGTCAACACAGCTTTACAGACTACTCGAGGTTTCTTGCTGAGGCTATGCCCTCTGTACATGCTTTGCTTATCAATAACATGTAATAAAACTTCTGAGATTTTAAAGTCCACATTCCAGAAATGAGGTACACAGGATGAAATTTCTTATTCTGAGCAGATTTTTTCTACTTTTGCACTATCCATCAGAATTTGCTCTTTGAGGATGGCACTGAAGTACACATGTCCCTGTAATAGTGCACTATTTCAGTGTAGTCACTGTAAGAGGGAGTTCATCAGGGAATTCTCACTTTGAGGCATTTATCCAAGTAGTTCTGGAAGCACTTTCAAAAGGAATATACTGGAGTAACTTTGGTATAGCCTCTTCTGGTTTCAAAAATCTATTTATTACATCAACATTCCTCCTTTTCTTGTTTTTCTTTGATCCTTACATAACCCACAGCCCAACATTCAGGATTTTTATTTCGAAGTATGCTACTTCTATCTAGAACTTTTGTAGAAGTGAACATTGGACATCTCATTTCCAAGATCAAGAGTAACCTCTCATGTCATAATCAAACCTCTGTGAAACAAATTTGTGATCAAGGCTTTGTAAGAACTGTGTGCTCTCTTTCTGCTTAAAGAGTCATTCATATAATGGATTGTCAATATAAAATATTTTCTTGGGCATAAACAAACAAAATAATCTCTTGGCCAAGGGTCAGTAATAGCCTTTTCTTATGCATAAATATTCAAATTAATATTTTTGAAGGGAAAGTTTGAAGTACACTTGTTATTAATTTCTTTACAGACCAAATTAATGCAACTTGCCTGAAGCTCATGTCCCTGTTCATTCAGGAACTGAAATGTCATCTACAGCAAGATAGTCTTTTCTTCTAATTAATGTGGTTGTGAAACAAATGAAACACAATATGCAAATAAGAGCTATGATGACTAAATAAAATGCTGTCCCTCCAGGAACAAAACACTCAAAATAAACTAGTTTCATATGGTTGGTTTTGAAAGGCCCATCTGTTAAAACTGAAAGTATTTTGCTTCAATTACATCTGGTTACTAATAGGTGCTGTGTTTCACTTATTTCAGGGAAACTTATGAGACAGAAATTTTTGCTAGAGCTTAGGTCAGAATGAACTATATAACTGGGTTGTCATATGTTGGGCCAAGCTCAAAATTAAACTCACATTTCTGTTCCCATCTGAAAATTTCCAATGTGAATCTATGAATGTTATACAGCCAAAAGACATATTAAAGATTACAGATTTAACCTCTACATCTTATGATGGCTATGAAATACCACAAAGCCAACACAAGGAAACCAAACTGATTTAAAGAGTGAAGATGTCTTACAATAATATGATTCTAAGAAAAACTACTCTTTTAATTTTCATGTAGCACGTTCACCCTAATCTCCTGGAACACACAGCAGTATCTGGCATGATCAGTTTAGAAAATACACACTTATTGAATAAATCTTAGACACTGAAGAAAAGTGAGGGGATTGACTAAGAGGAATTCTGTTTCAAGCATTTCCTTGGCCAACTCATTTCAGCAGAGCATGGTGGCCTGAACAAGGTGGCCTGGTTAGTGACACCTTCACAGCAGAAATTGAACCTTCCTGCCAAAACTCCAGTGGGAGTTTTGACAATAGGTCTGCAACCAGTTTCACCTGCTGGACCCTGATGTGGCCTGGAGTCTGACAGCCTAGATTCATTTCAGAGTGTGCCTTCTCTAACCTGTGACACTATAAGTTTTTGTTTTTTAAAAAAAATACTGTGTTCCCGCTATCCGGGACAAGGTGAAAACAAGATAAGGAAAAGGTGACTATTTCCTCCAGAAAATCCAGAGACCAGTCCACTTGTCTAACATAAAGGAAATCAGTATTTCCTGGAATTAATCAGGTTCAAGATCTAGCATGCAACTTTCTCCATCATAAGCAATTATTCTGACCACCAAATTGTGTTCTTAATTAGTTTTGTCCATCTGGACACAAATCTTTTCCAATAAAGTCTCTATCAAAACTCTTAGACTCCTGTGAGAAGTCTTAATGTCAAGCTCTTGCTATTTTTCAGTAACACAAAATCTGCTTAATTCGATTTTTCAAATGAGAATTTAAAACCCCTAGAAAAGTTACAGGTACAGAAGGCAGTGTCACGGAAGCAATAAAGAAATCACCATCTGTAAAGGCAAAAATGACATTCTGACAGAGTAGACCTTCGAGCTACAAGAGAGCTGGCCAAAATCAGAAAGAACTTAAGAGAAGCAGATTTTTTTTTTTTCTCAGTAATCAAGGTTTCAGAGCTTCTAAGGCCTAACCCACACAGTCAATGGAAGAGCTGAACTTCAATTGCTACCACCTGCTTTTAATTTCTTGGTTGTTTTTTTTTCCCCCGGCTCTCCTATACATGAAAGCTTATTTTTTTTTCTTAGACTGAATACTTTTTCCTGCTTATATTTTCCTCTCCTTCCTGACGTCATGACTGCTTTTATCTTCAATGTAGTCAATTCCAAGTCTAAAGCAAAGTACTTTGTGTAAAATATACTTTTAAAAATTGATATAAACAAATCTACCTGCTTTTTTCACTTTTCCCTGCTTCTGATATCTTCCTGATGCTGCCTAATTCCCACTTTCTCTTTTCTTAGCTTAACCTGTACTTTTACACTCTGCAAAATGCTTTTCTGTACCATGCATAACTTTATTCCTTACTCTTTCACTTCCTGCTTTTATTTTCATGTGCTGTCTTCAAAATCCAAATTTGTTTCCAACTGCAAAGACTTAAGGATTTTTTTTCCCTCCCAAAATAATGCTTTCATTCCTTAGCTTTAGTATGAAGCAAAATATGTTTGGTTGTTTGAAATAGCAAGGATCATCCCACCTCCCACATGGTGAATACCAACTTGAGTCATAGGATCTTCACTCCCTGAAGCATTTTTAGAACTCCCATCTTTAGTTTTGCCACAGATGTGTTACATCAGTCTGTTTTGTAGTTTCCTACTTGATGGGAAATTTCCTGCATACTGTACACTTGTAATTTGTAATCTGACTTGAAACAGGTCTCCTGGATGATTTTTACATCTGCTCAGGGCAGCATAACCTGTATCTCTGCAAGGGACAGAAATCATCATTTCCACATTTCTAATTCATAGATTTTCCACGTGAAGTAGAAACTATAACTATGTAAGAGTCCATTGCTGGTATAAGGAGGCAATTTTAGCAAAGCCGGTGCTTTTTCCATTGCTATGTTGCCCACGGAAGCTCAAACATTGTCTGGCAACTATCCTCAAGGGCAATTGTCTGGCCAACTTAGCAGTGGGCCCCCTGCCATCCTAACAGATGGGCACCAAGTGTAAGTAGCCATAAGACCATATAAGTGCATTTAGTGTGAAACTTGGGGCATAATTCCCAGCCTTGATCACCATATGGCTTTTCCATACAGAGTTTGTGATAAATGGGATGCGCAGTGCTAATCTAACTTTGAACATGAGCAGCATTAAGTAAAATAATAACAAGAATATTTCCCACCATGTGATAAGCAGCAGGTAAGTCTGGAATTAGCAGGAGCAGTGGAAGAGTGGGATTATTATGCATCAGCATCTTCCCCACACTTATATTTCTGTTGATCCATTAAGAGTTCCATGACTCAACTTCTGAAAAACAAGGAAATGGGCTCTTTCACTCCCCTCCCACTCCTCTACAGGGAAAGAGAGTGCAAAATTGTGAAAGCCTGTGCCTTCAAGAAAAACCTTGGACTGATTCACAACCGAACTGAGCCTACATTTCACAGTCCCTTCAATACTGAACTCTGCAGGACTGTTTTAGAAGAGAAGCTCAGGATTCCATAGACTCATTAACCATGCACATATTAACGCTTTTATTCTGTATTCTTATTGGACACGGAAAGCGCTTCACCTCCCTTCAGCACATAGTGTTTCAGACATATCTGATCTAGTGCTCAAAGAGAAAGGGAAGCCAGTAGAACCTATGATTATATCTGTGGCCACCATCTATACTGTAAATAATTCTAAGTAGTGCATGCCTTGCTGCCCCTGTATTTTAGTTATTGCAGCAAACTGCATTTGTGTATGCTAACAGAAGGGACTGTAAACAAACAGTAGGTACTCAAGGGGCTTAGCTCCAAGAAAGTGGATCTTAAAAATTCATACATTGTATTTTTAAGTAGTACTTATGAGTTTTAGTTATTGTCTGTAAAAGGTGCTGCTTGTGACCTTTGAAGAGTAAGAAGTCCTGAAAGTATGAGAACTCTTAAGAAAATTTAGTCTAATTTTAAGATTTCAAGTGGTAGGAAATAATATGAAATAGAATTTACCTGGTTATGTTTTCTTTCTTTTCTATCATGCTCTATGGTGGAGTTCATGGTTGATTTACACCATACTAAAAGAATACCAGCAAAAGGGTAGGAAAAGTCCCATCTCCAGTTACATATTTCTACCGGAAAGGGTAGTGCTGCCTTTCACTGAGGCAGGGATTGAGTAATTAGAGGTATTTACAGAACCATTGTCTTAGACAAAAAAGAGGAAATTTTCATACTATATAAACCAACACAGATTTTGCTAGAAACAGTTCTAGCTGTGCAGCTGAAAGTCCAACACAATGTAGCTCTGTACTCTTGGCTTCTAAATCTGAGAGAGAAACACCTTTCATGAACAGATATTTGAGTTTGCTTGCTTTCCAACTGTACTTAAATAATCAACTCTGCTAGCATGAACACTTGCAGAAAGCAAATGTCAGAGTTGCTTACGTGGAACTTTTCATGAAACACAATTTAAATCTAGCCCTCCAAGAATTTCAGTTGAAACATTTATCTAATTATAAAGGGAGATAACTGACAGGCAGTATTTAATCTGAATCCTGAAGTAAGCATAATAGAGAATCAAATACAGTCATGCTTTTGGTTGAGATATATGATCCCTTTCTGAATTAACTTCCAATTAACTTCCTACTTACCTGAAATAAGAAGAGCTAAATGAGTGCCTATTTATGCATTCATTATTTAGGCTACCAATAACTTGTCACATATACAGTCGGATATGATTAGAGACCCTTATCCTTATTTCCTCTCAAGAAGGTTGGATCTTTTAGTTTTATTTTTGACTATTGACATACAAACTTTGAAGCTGAATCAATTTCAAAAATCAGGTAATTAACTGGTCAGTACAGTATATTTTGGCAGACCTATGCATTCACAGGAGGCTCCAGTCTATTCACCAGCTGAACAGGTGAGTGACACAAACCAAACGTACAAAGAGAACTTGTCCTAGTCAGCATCAGAATAGAATTAAACATTTTTAAATCCCCTTGAAGATACAGAATCTACCACATGTATTAGGAGATTGAATTCACAAAAGAGAGAAGGCCTTTGTGTTCCAATTGTGCCTCTGTTAAGAAATGAGTCTAAAAGTTGCACAGCTTCCTGTTTATGATCTTTCAGAAACTTCCAGGTCCAATTCACTCAATCTGTATGAAAAGTGTTTTCTCAGTTGTCAGCCCTGTGAGACTGACTTTAAGCATAAGTCAAAGCATGGGCTCCTTGTGATGCCTTGAGTTCTAGCTTTTGTATGTTTAACATCAGTACTGCTTTACTGTATAACTCTAAAACTCCATAGCCTGTCAGCTACTGTTCTCCCGTTTTATTCAGACAAAACAATTTTTCTCTAGGCCTGAACTCAAGGACACTTTACTGCCTCAGGCCCCGAAAAATGTAAACAGAAAGTGAATTGTTGGGAGCAAACTGGGGGAATATGATTGCATTACCTGAAGCTGTAATTGGACAATTAACCTCTGATATGCAAATAGACCAAACTTATATCTGAAACCTCAGGGCTGTTATCCATCTTGGGTGTATTCTCTGTGAGACTCCTGCACTGCCCAAGGTGTACCCTTTCAATAAATAACTGCCTGCATCCTTTTACTCTGGTCTAGCCTCTGTTCCTGGTAGCCTCTCCAGGCATCGCTTGTGATGAGTGCAACTATGAACACACCACTGAAAATGGCTGGTGGAATCATCATTACTCCCTCATGATAAAATTCACTCCATAGCCTCTCCATTGTGAAATCTTAAACATGCCAAATCCATATTGTGGAAAGAACAAAAGAAAAGGAACTTGAATAAAATGAAACTAGACATGGGTGAAGTAAACATAACCAGCAAAAGTTTTCTAACAGGCATTTGTCATCCTATAAAAGGATAAGTACAGTAACTTTACGATTATAAGCCTCACCTTTTTCGTTGAAGAATCCAGCCTACCCCAGTAGTGCGGCTTATATTCAGGTGCGGCTTATCTATGGACAAATCCCAGTGAAATGCCAACCCGGAAGTGAAAGCCAGCCAGGGAGGGCACCTGGGGCTGCCTTTAAAGGCTTCACTGGTTTATGAAAACTGTTTGCAACTTGAGCACCTGACACCAAACCCAGCTGGCAGGGACTCTGTTACTAATTTGTTACTTTGTTACACATGGATCCTCGCTTTTAAAAAAAAAAAAAAGTGTGGCTTATATATGGACAAATCCCGTGGTCTACCCGGCTAGTGGGAGGTGCGGCTTATAATCAGGTGCAGCTTATAATCGTGAAATTACTGCAAGTTTTGATAAAGAATGTTACAAAAGTACTCTCTTTAGGTTACAACGAAAGAGATACATTTTCACAACAAAACTAATCTGCAGAACTCACTGCCTGTAAGTGATTAGACAAATCAAGAGTTTCATTTAGTGACTCAGATATTTGTCCACATATTGAAAATAGAGAGGGTCTTTATGAAAAGAGGAAAGTGCTTGTCCAGCCCGCTGCTTCCTGCTGTAAATCACAAACTTGCATGAGAGCAGAGTTGTGCATAAATTCCCCCCGTGGACAGCTGCGTTGCAGAAGTTTCTGATGCTGGCAATTCTAAGATGAGTGAGTGCCAAACAATTCCTGGCTAAATGTACAGGGTTTCAGCCTCCTTGCACTCTCCCCTTGATTGAGGTGTGCACCTCAGCGCTGCACAGGCTGTGATGCGGGACACAGCCCTCCTTCTGCACCCTTTGGGCACCTGCAAACTGGAGAGCACAGGACACCCCAGCACCCTCGAGGCCTCAGGGGCTCCCTGCAGAACAGAAGTTTAAAACCTGTCACAGAAGTAAATTATGAAGTACTGGTGCATCTTAAGAGGAAGTCAGCTCTATTTTGCAGCAGGTGCATTCACAATATTAACTATATTTTCAGAACTGAGAAGTAACAAACTTTTAGAGAAAAGCTTTCTCTTTTAGAAAAAGATCTGGCTTTATGTAGACTATTGAATAACCTCGTGTCTATAGTAATTCATAATAGGAATTAAACTTTCTAAAGCCCTTTTGAAAAATTAATTAATAAAATTCCTTTTTGTCTACCTTATAATAAACTGGCAATATTTTAAAATGGGTTAAGATTTTTTTTTAAAACTCTTGCTTTAAATCTTTAAGGACATCAAATTGAAAAATGAATGAAATAAAAAGAATTTTTCTGTTTAAAAATTCTGTATAAAAATCTGTTTTTCTAAGCCTTCTTCTTTCCAAAATATTTTACTTTCTAAGGTATCAATAATACATTCAAAATTGCAAACTGGACAGTGTAGTGACCCTTTCAGATGCCACTTTCTTTCATAATCCATAGAATCTTTGCATTTAATCTTTTGTTCGAAGACACCGATGTTCTTTGATGCATGCACATTATTTTCTAGTGATTGCCACCACATGAAAAGGGCGTTAATCCTCTGCTAATTAACAACTTTTTGAGGTCAGAGGGGGTCAGTACTTTACTTTTTTGGATTTGGCGAATTTTTTGTTCATTGGAACTTCTTGTTCAGGTATTCTGTAATTTTGTTCCATGTCAGCGATAGCATCCTCTGGCCCTCTTAGCCTAGTAAAGAACATACTAAAAGGAGGTTTGACATGAGATTCAGTTTGCATGTATTTTTCTACTCTACAAGTCCTTTTATTATACACACTGTTGCTTCGTGCAGTTTAGGAGGTTTATCTAGATAGGACATGGAGTTCCACTGCTTTTGATAGTCATACTTCATGCTAATAACAATAATGCAGTACTTCTAAAAATAGTTAAAATGTTATAAAAAAATTTAAGCCCAATCTTTATTGATGGGAGGAAAGATTGAAGATGATCTTGCCACTTTTATTTATTCAGTATTTTTATATCTACCTATACACTTATTTATTTATAGAAGTAGTTCTTCATTGCCTTCTGAATTCAAAAAGTAGCTTCAGTAACTCCAGAAAATTTTAACATCTCTCACTGTGCTGCCTGATCTGTGTATGCTTTAAAAAGGTTCTGCATCAATAGAGTAGATATTTTGTTTGGCATTTAGTTCCCACAAACTGGAAAAGGTGCATGAGAAAAGGCATCATAGAAACAGACAAACAAAACTTGATAGAATTGGCAGAGACTATGAAGAAAAAAATGCAAGGGAACCAAATCAATCGATATTCATACAGTAATTAAGACAGGTCTGACCTCAGTAATCCTGACAGTGAGTTCCACAATTTTATGACACATTGTATGAAAAGGCACTTCCTCCCATAACCAATGAATCTGCTCTATCTTTTCTCATCTCTCCAGATCAATCTGAATCATCCCTTGTGAGAGGTAAGGAATGCAGACATTCCCAAACTCTCTTCTACAAGCTTCAGTACCTATAATTTCTTTTAAAATCTACCATAATCTTTGCAGTTTCCTTCATCCAAATAAATACGCTGAATGTACTTGACAGTTCTCATCACCATTTTAACAACTGATATTTTTAAAATACCCTAAAAAGGATGAGTGAATTCTCTTTGGTAACAGTTTCTTAGTCTAGTTTAAAATTAAATGAAACTGCTTAGAAAGAAAAATAAAAGAACCATCGCAGTATAATTTTAATTAATTTCATAAAAAATTCTTTTTAAGAAGTACAAACCCATCTAAACTGAAGTTCGGACTTAGGCACACCTGTGTAGACCCTGTCACTTATCCCCCTTCACAGAAACAGTGTCTCACAGACAGCACTGTACAGATGAGAAACCATTAGCACAGTTTACAAAGGGAAGCAAGTGATCTCATCCTTTTGAATATTGATTAAGGGGAAAAAATTATTGGATGGGTTGCTTGGTCTGCAATGATTTTGTTACCTGGACTCAGGAGAAGCTCAGCACAGCAGAGGTGATTCATGGTCCAGGATGTGCCTGGGTTTTTCTGACAAGTGAAATCCCTTGAGGGTGCTGAAGCTGTGCAGCTCTGCCTGAGCCAGGGGCTGAGGGTTTCCCTGAGGTACCCTCACCCAGCACATACCTTTGGCTCCTGTTACAACAAGGCACTGCTTATCTCCACAATCATTTCTGAATGCTTTTGACTGTTGAAATGAAGCAACTTCTGACATCTCATTTATGCATACACTATGTTAAAGTAAGACTAGCTGAAGAAAGAACACTTGTCTTTGTTTTCATGAGTTTTTTTCCAGAACTTGATTAAAGAATTTTCCCTTTTTATTAAATTATTAAGACTTTTTTTTATTTGTTCTGATAATTATTTGTAGTAATAGATTTCCATGCAGATAAACTAGTAATTCACTTGAAATTCTCTTCTTTCCTTAACAACCAAGTAAGGAATGTGAGTGTAAATACTGGCATTGAAACAGTGCTAGTTTCAGCATTTGAAGCAGTTTCATTACTTGAGGAATTGGAGTATTTATATAAAGTTAAATTAGGCCACGAGAAAATATATTTTTTTTAAAAGATGATGACCTAAATGGTGAATTGTGACAGCAGCCAAGTAAATAACTTAACAAGAAAAAGCTTTGCAGAATATTGATTTAATGCATCACTTAAGCAACAGAATATCTCAAACCCGCATTATCCATGCTCTATTTCCCTGTACCTTGGACAGTTTATCTATTCACCTCTCTCAAAGGAACAAGCACATATTTCTACATGGATTGTTTGCCTGTGATGTACAGTTTTTAACACTATGATAAAATTTATCTTTAGATTAATTCTACTTTTGTGAAAGATACTAGTTGGTAGAAATTTTAGAAATTTACTGGAATTAAAGTTGCAGAAATTTAAGCAAGATACATTAGTTATCATCTTTACTCTGGGAAAATCCATCACTGAAAAAAAAAAAAAATTCACTGTTTTAAAGGACTGCAAACTGCATTTCAACTTCATTGGTTTCTAAAAGAAAATTAAAAATACCAAAAAATCTGATACAAAATTACACTGATTTTAAATTATGGCTTGAGATGTTACATTTAGAACAAAGACTATAAAGGTAGTGCTTTCTCTGAGAAGAAGGGAGAAAAGGCAAGGAAAAATAATGGGGTTTGGGGGGTTTTTTTGCTTTTTTTTTGCCTTTCCTTTTGAAGAAATGACTGAAAGAATCTAATTTTTTTATAACATTCTGGTTTATTACCCAAAGTAAAACCTGGTGCTGTAAAGACTATTTCAGCTAAAATTAGACTTTATCAGTGTTATGCCATTTAATATGCATGAATGACATCTTGATGGATAGAGAGGCATGGGATGTGAATTCTCTGATTTCCTCTCTGAGGCTGCAGAGCTGGAGCTGCTGCCTGTCTCCATGTGCCCCAGCTGCCACGGCAGGTTCTGCACGTAGACTGTTCCTGCAGCATGCACTCAGTTCTACCAGGGTCCTGCAAGAATTATGAATATTATCAATGAGGCACTTCCCCACATGCCTGTCCTCAGGAAATACTCAAACCGCTTTCTCTCCAATACTTTTGATTTTTCCTCATTAAGAGCTCAACTTTATGGGAAACGGGCTGAGGGTACGTGTGCCACTCACCAGGGTAATAGAAGCCCAAACAAAATTATTATTTTCATGGCATTTGTCAAGAATACGGACAGTCAGAACACTGTCCCCAGCACAGGGCTTCGATTGCTTTTTATTCACATCTTCATTATTTCCATCACTGTCACTGAGTCTCAAAGGTACCTCACCACTGCCCAGCAAAAGATACAGAGGTAAATTCAATACTAGGGAAATGAATCAGAACTAAACTCCTTTTCAGCAACACCTATTTCACCAGACAAAAAGAACTGTTTGTAATTTTCAGGTCCCTTCTCAGTCTTGGAGGGGCTGGCCACAAGCTCTCACTGATTCCCTGCCTCCCTCCATGCTGCGGTAAAAAGGTCCCACGTTATTTGCAGTCTACGCTTTGTAATATCTGGAAAGCAGATTTAAGGAATTACAGAAGTTACCTCCTGGCCAGTTTTATTTATCTTTTACAGCTAAAGGAGGTTATAAGAGCATTGTTGGAGCTTATTTGACTACCCTTTTTAATCTCTCCAGCTGAGCAAGGCAGGGAATGAGACTCATCTGTTCACCTCATGTTGATTTGTCGTTTGTCGTGTCAGAACAACACCCTGTAAGAAGAGACACTTTGATGCCACTGCAGCTTTTTCTTTGTCAGGACTAGGGCTGGGTGCACTATTTACTGGGAATAATTTATTCAGCAGATTTCACCCTTTCTTCAGTTTAAGAGTTCCCTATGTATGTTCTAATTAGAAGAGATAATTGGCTTAATACTCAAGCACTTCATTCTTACTTGTTCCCTTTGTCCAGAAGTGTCCTGAATAAAGTCAGGGTGAAATCCTGGTGCCACTTAAGACACTGAAACCCACTCTTCTCCTTGATTTCACTAAGGTCAGCATCTCAGTCAAGGTCCCTCAAGCAAGAAACCTCCAATTTAGATTGTGATAATACCATAAATGAAGTCCATAATTAAACAATGGGAAGGAACAAACAATACAGAGTGAGGGACAGAGTAATAGGATATTTAGATATCATCATGATGGCTCTATTAAAAAAAAACAAAAAAAAGGAAAAAATACAATAGAGATTATTTTAAGTAGGATGACTTGCAGGAGGGCTCAGTGTAGAATATTATTCCCCTACAAGGATCAGACAAATATGCAGACATACTTTTGCAACTGGAAATATTTGAACAAGTATAGTGTGCACTGACTTGCTCCCTCTGCCCCGCCACTTTCATCCCCTCTGTCTACACCTGGTTTGTTAACCAACATCCAAACCTTCCTGGTAAATGAATTCTTTGCTCTGCAGTGAATACAAAATTCATTAATCGATACCAAATATATAATTAAAGATAAAATGTCATTCCTGGAATAGTAGTTCTGTTCAACTATACAGTAATCTATTTCTGAAAGCATCTGTACCCTGCATGCACCTAGCAAGGTTCAGTGCCTGAAGGCAGTATTGAACTATATTCTCTGAAATGCCTCATGTTTTGCAAGCAATTTCAAACTCCTCTGTTCTTCAACACTCAGTCACTAAACTATGCTGCTTAAATTATTAAATCCTTTTAATTTAAATTTTCATAAGCTACCAGAGGAAAAATGTGCTTCCTTAAAGTAACAGGTCTGGCTTCTTGTAAGGAAAACTATGGTAATGCTATTGCTTTTATGCAGTATTAGCATCCTTTAAGTAAACAACAAAATAAATTATTTCATTAAGGAGTAAAATGTGGAAGGCAGATGGTTTGAAAAAACAAATCCTTTTGAAACTGTCCTGGTTTAGGACCACCCAAAACTGGAACAGAAATGGGGCAAACTATCTACTATGTTAATCCCTGAAAGACTGAGATATCAAACCAGAACTATGAATTTAAAATGGGGAATCTCATTACATCAGAATTACTGACAAAGAAGAAATATCATGTCCAAGATTTATTATACTGGTCCACAAACAATATATTACTTTAAAATTTTTTGAATATATATCTTACTTTAATATATTTTTACTAAAAAAATATTGCAACTTCTTATAGGCTTGTGTCCCAGTGATGCTTTAATCTCACCTGGAATACTGCAATTCTGTACAGCCAGTGCTGTAGGGGTGGGACTGTGCAGGGAATACATTATTTAATTTAGTGAATTCATATAATTTGAAATACTTAAACATTCATCTATTTTTTCTGTGAAGAGGGAGATGATTTATCCCAGGGAATATTAGATTCAATAAAAAATATTCAAAATTAGACCATGTAGGATTTTTGTCAAGGAAAAGACTTCTACATTTGAAACATGAACTACTAAATAGTATCATTCTTCACCAAATACTGGATTGCACATAATTTGACAAGTTGATAGATTTTGAAACCAATCTTTACAAGGAAATTAAAATATGAAGTGCCAATTCCAGAACTCTATAAGGAAATGACAGTTTGATAAATAAATTCTAAAATGGATATGTTTATATATTACTATGGGTTAATTAGGAATTAAAGAACTTGCATCTGAAACCAGAAAAAGCTGCATAACCTTGTAAGAGTAGTCTGAGGGAAAATTTCCTGGTATGGTCACCAAGTCTGACTGTCCCTATAAAGCCTTCATTTCTCAGGATGAAAATTGAGCCAGCTGAGTTTCAGGCACGTGTCTTTTAGGGTAAATAAATTGTTTATTCTGAAAGGAATTTAAAGAAAAAGTAATTAAAGAAAAGAGACAAAAATGGAAAATTTTGTTAAAATTTAGGAAATTGCCAAGGAAAGTAAAAAAGCATTTTTTAAAAGAAATGACCAGACTTTCTGAAATACACAGATGTGATATAGAAACTGTTCACCTAGCTTTCGTTTTTAGGTTTATCTGATCAAAAGCATGGTTGGTTCTAGTTTTATTGATCAAGTCTTTCTGTGATCTCATTTGCAGCCAAGCTTTAAAAGTTTCATGTCACTCAATTTGATCTGAGGTATACTGCAGCTACTCCACTGTTTAAATAACATTTCATTTTATCTAGAATTTTTCTTTTACAAATACAATTCTAAACACATTATTTTAATTTTCCCTTGAATTAATTAGTAAAAATTTTAGGATCAGTAAGATAATAGTCCTGGATTTTTTTCCTACTGTATTAAGTTCACCTGGAAGATCTGAATTCCTCACTAATAGTCCTGTAACCAAAATTAGGTTTATAAATATAAAACAATTCAGAGCTCAACAGATGTATGAATTCTAGTATGTAGATCAAGATATGAAGATCACTTTTTATATAGTGGTTAAATTACAGCTGTATTACAGCTACCCACCACAAGCTGTCCCTAAGCAGACCTGCAGAGGAGTAAGTCATTCTGACCTTCACTGGTGAGGGGATACCAGCCTCCTCTCTGACTGCTGAAAATCTTACTGCTATTTCATGTGGTTTCATTCACTTCTACAGAAACAAAGGACAAAAAGACCAAAAGCACAGCATACACTCCCTCCAAAAAAAGCTTCACAAAATCCATGATGACACTTACTGCTAAAATCACGATTCTTCTTAGTGGCAGTGGTAGATATTGCAGCCTACCCAGCTGGGTCATATACAGCAGAGATGATTTGCTCAGACAACATTTTCAGCTATTTTCACCCCTTCTGGTGCAGGAGATGAAAACAAAGCTTTACTCACAACCCTCATGTACTAGACACATTTGAAAAACTCCTCATGCTAGCTTTGGGCTGTTCTTAACTGGGGTATAGAACCATTTCCAGAATATGAGCATACACTGCATGTGCATATTTCCAAGCTCTGATAATTCTTCTCCATAAAATGGTTTTTGGGTGCCCTTCATCCACTTGCTCTCCCTCAATGATTTTCAATGACTTTTTCTCTGCCTTTTTCTTGCTTCTTCAGTATCTCCTGGGATTTTTTTTGGTCTGATTTCTTCTTTGCTGATGCACTACCAGTCTCAAGAGAGTTTACTAGAAGTGACTAATATAAACCTGAAACTTTAGCAAATACCACCTACTACTGAATTATAAAAAGCAAAGGTGTATAGAGCAGCAAAAAATCTCTGGCAAAGTTGTAAGCAAATACATAGTCTGTGAAGTTTGCTTAATTTCCAGTGAAATAAAAACAGGCTTAAAAATGCTGGACAGCATGAAATCTGCATCGTACACATGATAGGACTGCATTTGATTGTCTAAAGGAACAGCTAAAATACATATCTTCAGAAGTGTCCATGCAACATATCAAATGCAAACTGCATTAATGCCTTTATTTTGTTTCTGTAAGAAATTGATCTCAACTTTGGTTTTTGTCTTTCTTAATGTTGTATGCCTTACTAAGAAGAAGCCAAGGGGCAAATTTGTTCCTCCTCCCTAGTAGACATTAGCTTATATTTCCACATGAAAAAAATCAATAGCTGTTTTCAAAAGTTCTTTGTGAATGCACCTTGTACAAATGTTCAAGGCCATCCCACTTTTCCACACCCTCACACCAACCATCTGCTCTCTAATGCTTCCAAATACTGAAAATGCTCCTTTAGTAACTACATTTTTTAACTTCAGTCATATCTTTTTTTTCCTAGTGTTCCTGGCCAGGGAAACTTAAAAATTCCTAGGAACAGGGTGTCTATTTGACAGGAATTAAGCATCCCTACCAATCTTTGCTAGATCAGGGGAGAAAGGTGCAGCACCAGAAAACCCTAACCCAAACCAAAAATGGAGATTTGTGGTGTTAAAGGAGGGAGTCATAGAGGACCACAGAGCAACAGGATCTCCATACTCTGTCAGTCCAGTTCATCCAGCAGCTTATCTCATGTGTTTGACTTCATCACAATGACAGAATTTGAAAAATTTTTCACACTGTGGTAATTTCATGATGCTCTTATTCTTTGACAATAGTCTTTACAATTATGAATTCATCTTTACTAACAATAGATGCAAAAGCAGCAGCTTATTATTCAAGGAGAGTGAATATGATGTAGCCTATATCTTAATTTTGTTTTCTTTTCAATGGGCATGACAGGGAGAATAAAATCTCCATTTAGATGCACAAATACATATAAAGATGCACTTCTCTCTCTGGAGGCAACACCAAAGTATTAATTTAGTCTCCAAAATACTATGAGTCCCAAAACTGTCTGCTTGTATGATCCATGTCTTTGATTCATGGCTCAAGAAATGCAGGTAAATAATCATTGCTCCAGTGTCCCTAAATTTTCCTGAAATCCACTCTTCAGTTGTTTGAGGAAAGAGCTAAACAATAATAAATGAACCCAGATGTTTATTCCCTCTCTGAAAGAGCTTTTCAGTATTTTAAAATCAGAAACTGACATTCATGAAAAAGATGTATTTAAGACAAGATCATGTATTGGTCTTAAATCCAAAGAGTTTACTGCTCTCTAGAGTAGGGTTTCTTTTATTAGTATTTCTTCCCTCTTTAATTGAATTAAACAACAACAAAAAAACCCCAACCAAAATTATGAAGACCACCAGCGCAGCGAAAAAAAAAGAAAATGTCTCCCAGGGTTTTCAGTTCTCTTCCCTCAGTGTTCTGGAGTCCAGATGTGGAAAACCTAGTGGAACGGAAAGCATTTTTGGAGGGTGGAGAGAAAGTTTTGACGCTACTGCTGTAGCCTTATTTTATCCAAACCAGACAATTATCTTCCTTCATGAAGATTAAATAGCCAAACAACAACACCCACCAAACCCACCTTTTATATATTGTTACTAAATAGTATTTATAAGTGAGCCTGCTAAAAAAAAAAAACCCGCTCTGCATCTTCTTAGCACTTAGAAGTAAAGAAGGTCTTTACAAGGCCGCCTTAACTCAGAGGAGAATATTTACTGTTTTCATCGTCTTTAAAATCCTGTTTGTTAGGTGTGTCAGTTTATTTTTAAGGAATGTATTTTTTTCCTGCTCACACATCAAGCAAACACATAATGATTTGCTGCAGCCATACCAGGTCACAGGATATGGAGGAACGTTCCCATGTCTTACGCAGCTACACCTAGAATATGGTGTTCAGCTAAGTGATGACAAGGGTGGTCAGTGAGGTGATGATAAAAGTCTATAAATAGCTGAAGAGGGTGAACTCTGAGGACGGAGAAGCATTGCTTTAAGGTGGACTGAACAAGCTTTACTGGAAGAAACAAAAAGATGCCCTGACGGCCAGGGCCAAGCATAAGCTGCTAAAAGGATCTCATACGCGCTATGATTGCCAGCAGAGCAGTCTAGGCTTGCATACACCACAGACATAGAATGAATTTACTATACCAGATTAATTATTCTGGGAAATTTCCAAGCATATTTAAGCACTTCAACTGCTAAACTGGGCCTCAAGTTCAAGAGTCCACCAACAGGAGTCACACGCTGGGTATATTTAGAACAACACTCAACGTAGCATTGGAAAGGTGTAAGAGGAAATAAATCTGCCCAGAGAGGAAGATGTATCCTGCAAATCTGTCATACCTCTGTTTTCTGTAGTTCTAGGAAAACATGCATGTGGGATTTGGGAAAGATCTTTTTAATAAGGGTTAATTGGAGAAGTATGTCACACATGACTGAGTACTGTTTCAAATTACTGCTCACGCTGCATAACTAAATCAGACAAATGACAGAATACCAAAATAGGGAATAGTCAATCTTCTTCCCTCCTACTTAGTATTTATATCTTAATTATTTTCAAATATCAGCAATTACAGATTTTCTGGCATTTGTTGCTTCTTTCAAAATATTACTAAGACCATACCGTAATATTCCCCAGAGATCCAATAGTTCTGTAAAATCTTTACTTCTGCAGTCAAATTATTAGTCTAGGCTTTCAAACGGATGGATTCATATATCTGGCTTACGTGATGCAGAAGTTCAGCATAAATGATACTGATATAGCCCTTTCTGAGCTTAAAAAAAAAAAAAAAAAAAAAAATCTTAAAAGGGAAAAATAAGCAGTGAACCAGATTAGTTATTCCCATGAAAATCATTGTGCTGTCTGTAACACTGTGTTACTCTAAAAGTTAGGTCCCTAACCCCAAACCCGAAAAAGTCACTTCAGTTTCTCTGTGTTGCACAAGTTAACTGCAAGCATTTCCTGACGCTGAGAATGCAGGCAGAAAAAGGAAAAACGTCGACTTGAGAAAAGCACAGCTTCCAATCCCCACCCACCAGCTTCAGTCAAAGGGATGACTTCAGTCCCTTTCTTAACTAATCCTGTCACTGTAAAATCCTACAGTCATTCTTCCAGCATAAAGGGAAAACGGACTCACTAGGAGGACCTAGACTCTTTCAGCTTGAACTGTTAACCAATGGTGGAAATGCAAGAATGCTGAAGTTGTGCCTTCAGAGCCAATAGAGTGGATTTGTGTGTCCCACATGACTGTGTTTCCCCTGTCTTTCACATGGGCAGTATTTAGTTCAATTCAGAACTGCAGATAGTATAGCGTGCAGAGCAGCAATGGGATGTCTGAGCACAAGTAGCTGACTTCCAGGCGACTTCAGGAAGCACATTTGTTCATTTCTCCTGAATTATCTGGGATTCTGCACCTTGGACATTCTCCAACCCTCCTTGTCGCTGCAAAAGGAGACAGCGACCTGCACAGCACAACAAAACTGTGAGTACGGGCTCTATTTATTTTTATTTTCACCCAGAAAAGCAAATCTCTTAAAAATGTCAAAATGCTATATGCTCTAAATTAGATTACTTTTCCTATAAGATGAACAAGTATCTAAGGTGTTATTCAAATTCAGAAATATTTCTTGCGTGTTTCAATAAAAGAAAGAGAAAGAAAAAAAGCAAAAGCGAGTTATCCTCCAGGGCAGTGCCTCCATGCACGCTGCATGACACACTGCTTCCTGACTTAGCCAGTGTGCTGCTTTGTTCATAAAGAAAAACAAAGACAAAAAGCCCTACACACGTATGTTGTTCACTTTTATTTGTACTCTGTGTCTAATCAGGCCTGATCTGTCCCCAAGGGGAAAACATAAAGGCAAACTTTAACTCCGCCAGCAAGGGCAGCCCCGACTTTGCAGACATCTGACAGTTATTATAATTAGCTATGAAAGACAGCGAAGACACTTTGGGGCAAATAGCTCTTACATTTGGAACAATGAAGTCGAGCAAGATTCCCATCCCACCCCTTCCACGGGGGGAGGGGGAGAGGCAAGGCAGCGGGGGGAGTGTTAGGAAAGGGTTATGGCTGGACTGAAAACACACAGCTAGTGTAATATCTGGACTGGCTCAGCATGAGGAGAGGCTTTTTGATAAGCAACTTTACCTCTAGATTGCAGCCTGCACTCGGATTCCTGGCGGGGTGGGAAAGGGTGTGGGTCTCTCACGGTGTAACGTCAGAAGGTCGGGGTGGAGGGGGCAGAAAGAGAGAATATCCATAGCAGGAGACATTGAAATTGTTTCCCAGAGCTTTACTGGCCAGATCTCCTTAAGCCCAAGTTGTTTTCTGGGCAAGATTTATGAGAGTTCTCAAACAGAAGCAACAGACAAAGCAGCGCTTTTTTTCTTCTTCTTCTTCCTCGGTAAAGAAATTGAACCCAAACGAATAACCGTATAATAAAGAGCACTGATTTGTATTTTTGCTCTCCCCTCGCCTCCCCACATGCTCGTAAGACCTTTGATAAGGTATTTCCCCCCTGCCTGCACGATCCTTCCCACCCCCCTTCCCTACCAAAAGTTAGATTCTCAAAACTACGATCAGAAGGAAAAAAGCAAAGACAATAGAAATCTGACTCGGTCCTGGCAGGGCTGGATCTCTAATAATGCATGAAGTGAAAACAGTTTCTAAGTGAAAGATGAGCAGACTTCTTTTAAAAAAAATAAAGTCCAATAAGGAGAAATTGTTGAAAGACTCCAGACGCTACTAATTATGGCTTAAATAAATCTTCCTGGACAGATGTTTGCTTGCTCCCACTGCAGGGAAAGGAACGTTAAAAGAAGCATTTTTTAAAAAATGATTTGACATGAATCTCCTACATATGATTTTTTTTTATTTTTTTTTTTTTTTTGTAAATACACAGTTTTATTCTTTGTCTGCCCTCCTGTTATCTCCCCCTCCCCCCACCGCCGCCCACTGTGAGCTGAGACACCTGAAGGCTAGACACAATGATCAACAGAGCACTGCGCTCGCCTGTCTGGATTCCAGCCAGATTTTTTTTTTTTTTTCCCTTCCACAATCAAGGAGCCTGCACGCAATGCACGGCAAGCCCCTTGCTCTGCTATGTGCAGATCAGACAGAAGTCTGAAACGTGCTGCAGAAAAGATTAAAGACAAACACAAGCCTTTCCTCCTTATGTCGGCCAGGCTCCGTTTCAACTTTGTTATGATTTGCAAAAAAAAAATACAAAATAAGAAACTTTGTAAACATATATACACATTAATGTACAAAACACACGCACACACTTTCCAACACAGTGTAACTAGGGACATCCAGTGTTTCTCGTTTCGCTATGATTTCTACTCTAGGTTTACAGTCAATGCAGTATTTTATGTTAAGTTCATGCATCACTTACATAATTTCTGTGTAGCTCTCAAATATATGTAAAGATTTAGTATGCGCATATATTACATCAAGGCAAGTAGCTACTGTACAGATACCCATTCCTGAGTGCCCATCGAGCTGAAATCGTACAAATATTTGTGTTTAGAGGGATTAGCAGGAGCCCCTGGACAGTTTTATGGTAGTTTTAAGCAGGCAGTAGCGAAATGCTTTGTGACTGGGCTGTGTTGCAGGCGAGCAAGAGGAGCATGGCAGGGCACTGAGCTGGCCCTGTGAGCTCTGCCCTTGCTGTGCCACAGCCCCGAGAAAAGCCCAGTGCCACCGAGCCACAAAGTTGGGTTTGGGAATGCAGCACTCCCCAAAATAGTTGCTCTCCGTTTGGTGTGGCTATGGGTGGGGTTAGTGCACGTACAGGGGAAAGGCAGATTCAAAGCCTGGATTCTATTTAATTTTTAAACGTATGCTGTGCAGACCGACCTATTTTCTCAATTCTCTGGAATTTCATTATCTTGTGGTACGAATTATGGTGTGATAAACATGATGACTAATACTTGCTTTTCAATATGAACTTTGTATGAAAAAGACTAAAAGAAAATACATTTTAAAACACACAACCACATGCACACTTGTACAGTGCTTTTAATGTACTCCCTGAAAAGACTTGAACTATATTTTAATGACTGTAACAGGTATTCTAATGGAAAGATAAGAAATTTTTTAGCTTTTTTATTTGATATTGCTTATAAACACTATGAGAGAAGGAACCAAGCATAAGTATCCCGTAAATTCAATCTTAAAAGAAACTTCCTTTCCAAATAGCAGGGACATGCAAACAAAAGATTGCATGTACTGGCAGCAATACCCACAGCAAAGTAAAAATTCCTGAATAGAGATTTCAGAAAAATTAAGTGAATGGATCAAGAGCTGTGGTCAAATTCCTGCATTTTATTTCTTAGTAAACGAGGAATTTAATGCTTTTGTAAATGAACAATTTAGACACCTTATATGAAATATACAAGCAAACTCTGCACAATGGTCATACATGAGGAGCATATATTTGTAAATTATATGTATGTACACATGTTCAGCAGTATTAAGGTGATAATTTCCTTTCTCCTTTTCCTGGCATGTTGTGTTTTAAAACAAAATTTGTCGCTTGTTTCAAAAAATGTGTTTCGAAATAATGCCTGCAGCTAAATTATGAAGTGCTCGCTTTCATTTTCTTAAGGTAATTACAAGGCAATCATATTTTTATCCTTTCCTAAAGGCTGAAATCCTATGCAGATCAATTCCTCTAAACTTCAGAAATTATTTACACACTATCTTGTCTTAGAAGGTTATTTCAACTGGCAATTTAGGCAATGTTTGTCACTGTAAAAGTAATGTCTAATCACATAAGAGCTAAGCATTAAGCCAGAGAACATGAATGCAGGCTCCTTGCCTCCATGTTCAGTTCAACACTCTCCCCTTCTCCCAATGAGGTCTCCTGGGTTTTGTGAGTGCTGGGTACAACAGCTCTGACTAGAGTAGGAGGAGATCCCTGACCAGTGTTGCTTTAAAAATGGCATTATCCTCTCCTGCTGTTGTTGTCCATGCACCTGAGATTTGGAGCTGTGTGTTTTAGTCTTTTACAAGAAGAATTTATTTACCTTGTGTGAAAATTGCTGACCTCTGGTTGTTTACTGATTTCTTCAAACTTTTTAATAGTTGATGCTGAATAACGCAATCATGGAATCTCATGCATACTTTTTACTCAATTCTTTAAAAATTTGGCATCTATTACAGCTTGTCTCAGCCTGTGGCTTATATTTGGTTTTGCAAATTCCATGGTGCTACTCACACAAACTTCAAGTTCTAATTTCCTTTTTAAAATTCTCCTCTCCCCTCTTCCCCCCATGCTTTGTGTTGCATTGGCTTGTTTGAGCCTTTCCTAGTTCAAGCAGAAGTGTCACTTTTAGTCCTAGGAATAAAGCACTCAGAATTACCTCCAAAACTTTCAAAAGATTGGTAGTTTCACTGATACCTCTACAGAGCTGAAGTAACTTGAGAACCTACCAGAAAAGCAGACAGTCTCAATAAGGTAACGGGGTCAAATGAGCTCATGCATTACAGATAGGAAGAGAACAGCACATTGCATTTTTACAGATAAAAAGTGCAGAGTGTTTTAATGTAAACGTATTTCTGTTTGATATTTTAGCAAACTGTTGCAAAGCTCAAACTAGAGCAAAGTCAAAACTACTTTCAGCATGGTACAGTTAGGCCAGATGGCCACGTGTTCTTTTCTTATTTAGATGAGACTTTTCCTTTCAATAACATCTTTCTTCCTGACCTGCTTAAAAATTCCAGCGAATGAAATCAGCACAGGATTTTCAATTCTAATTGACCATGTGCAGAGGAAAGGCCAGTAGAGAAATCAGTAGGACCATTGTAAGGCACACTGCATCAATCTCTCCTTTGTCCTGAACCTTTTCTTGTATGAGCTAAAATAATTAAGAATATTTAATTTATATTATTTGTACAGCAGCAAATCTAGTAGCATTCAGGCAAAACTCATAGTGAGTTCCTCTTTCAGAAATGCTTGTAACAAGGAAAATGTACATCTGACACCAGACAAGCAAGTACTTGACATCATTTAATGGCCAAATATTAAAAAAAAAAAACAAAACTGAAAAAAAAAAAAACCCTGTAAAACTCAAAACAAACCTCCCAAAACAAACTCAAGGAAAGAATGCCAAAAAAGACTGAAAGCTGTGGCTGAATTAAAGCATGAACTGCTTTACCTTTTCTAATGAAGACAGAAGATTTGAAAGATATGGTACTTAAAGAAATTTTTGAAAAGCACATTTTAGGACAGTCTGAAAAATATATTTTTCCAGTGTCCAAAATATTGACCCTTAAACATCTGTAATCTTCAAATTCTTCAAATATGCCTACAGAGGTTTTGCCCACACATATCCCACCCACACTGCACTGGTTGTGATCAGCCTCAATTGTGTCTGTGTAATCTACATGAGAGGTACAGACTATAAAAACTGTGTGTGTCACAAACATTACATACAGAAATACACCCCCAGAGGACGTCATGACAGCCTTACCTACAATTTAATTTGCATTTAGTGAGAAGTGTGTGAAGCAATATAACAGTATCTGAGATGTAACAAGTAGAGTATGCAAAGGATGCACAAAATCCTACCTATGTGTTTATGTCGCTCATGGATAAGGTCGGTGGGTAAAAGGAATCTTTCAGAAGAAAAGAGGGTGGGGGAAAAGACTGAGAACAACATAGAGCAAGTTTGGTTGGTTAAAAAAAGTAGCAACAGACTTATGGCTGTACTATTTTGTACAAATTCACTCTACTCCTCGCAGTTTAGTTTAACATGATGCTTGAACAGTTGGTGGTTTCATATTATCACTATAGGCTTAAATCAATAAGCAACACCTGTAGAATATAAATTTTGAAAAATAGTTATGAAAATGGTTTCAGTAAGATAACCTGAGGAAAATAAGGGTTACAATAAACCAAATAATTTTGAAACTTAAGGTGAAAAACAAATCCTGGAGATAATTCAGCAGGCAGCATGGCCTTTGCTATATGTCAAGCATGCAGTCCAAATAACATTTGCATGAAGAAACATGCCTGAGAACATAAAACAAAGCACAGACCTTGGGTCTGGCCAGGCAGACATGGTAAAAGGTCTGATTTCACCTCTCCAGCAAGACGTTTCATAGCCTTGGGCAACTCATGTAACTGCCTTGCTTCTCATCTACATCGCATTAGCAGAATTTAAGTTTTGAATGTGTGATTATAATTATGAGGTCAGAAATGAGATACCACAGAAGAAGATTCAGGAGAGACTTCAGATGCTTGAAAACAACATAAAATACTAGACGGAACAATGGTCTTTTGTTTTTGTTATTGAGATCGTTTCTGGTGTGGTATTTCTACAACAAGAAAGATACAAAAAGACAAGATATAAAACCTCTTTCTCAAGAGATCAATGTCATTCGGTTCTAGCTTAATTTGCTACAGTTCTTCATGTGCTTGAACATTCATTTCTTATTCTTCACTAACTTGCAACAAAATATCAGCATACAGGATAAAGGGAAGATAACTGCTCCATCTGTAAAGATGCTCAAGATTCAACACCCATGCAAGACCTACCAGAAAAACACGGACCCCAGTAATGCTTATGGAAAAGGCTGTGCCAGGGTACCAGTGAGACACAGCAGACCCAGAGCTCAGTCCTGGGCCCTGGGCACACACTGCCTCTGGTGTTCTGCACCAAGGAGCTCATCCTGCAATGGCATCAAGCGTGTTATTACATATAAAGCCCAAAGGCCACCCAGCACACCTCTTCCACCCTCAAAGTTCAGCATAAACTCAAAGCATCACGCTGAAAACGTGCTTTTCTACAGAGCACATTGTTCGGAAAAGTAAATACCTCTGCTGGGTCCTGCCCCCATTAAATTGTGCTCCCAGGTTCACCCTTCTGTTTCTATCGACACTTCTTTGATTCCCACCAGTGAGCAGACCAAGTTAGAAACTCTTTGTCAGTGATGCTAAAAATCACCGTGCAGGAGCAGAAATCAGTGAGCCTGCACTGGCCAAGAGACTTGACAGGACACCTTTTGAGGCCACCATTATGTGGCCATGGAACTGGAAACTTTGTTTTCTCTCCCTGAGGAAATATGAGGGATCTCTGTGCAAAACAAAACAAAAAAAAAAATCCTGAAACATTTTCCTATTAATGTTGTCACTAATCAATATTCATGCACAATATAAAAGAAATACTCAGACTTTCAGCTGTCTTGCATCAGCGTTGCTCACAAGATGTAAAACTAATGAAGAAGGCAATGTGACAGAGCTGCTGAACATCTCATCAGGTCTGCAGAAAGGGTAGGGCAGTGAAAAGTGGGTGAGAGCAAAATATCCTGTGTGGAAGTACAGCCTTGTGCAGTGCTCAGAACAAGGAGAGGAAGTGAGTAAAATGAGCATGGCTACATGCAACTTGATGGGCTGTATTTCAGCCTATTTTTACTGTCAAGGCTCCAGACTATATTAGAAGTCTATCCAGTCTCTTAAGCCATGGGATGTGGATAATGGGATCAGATAAAATGATTAAAATCAGTTTTGTCTCATGATTTCATCTACTAAGTCTAATAGATGCAAAACTGAAAGACTTAATTGTATAATAAAAGTACAAACACCTCTTTGTTTTATCTCTGCGTTTTTCAGTTTAGAGAAATTGGTGAGGTTTTCCTCTGTTTGTTTGATTGAAAAAAACAATGGCAAAGAAGATGATTCTTTTCTTGGAGCATCCCAGCTGAAACTAGTTTCATCTATCCAAACAAATAAGCTCAGAAGTAGTTGCAGAAAAACATTTTATACCACATGCCATGAGATATTTTACATAGAGGGTCTGGTTAATAAGCTTCAGAAACAAAGACTGCTTTAAACTAGTTTTCACAGTTTAATAACTGCCTTTTTTCAGAAGTAAAAATCTGATAATTTCCTAGAATGTCTTATCCATACACTGAGTTTGTACTGCTGTTTTTAAGCAGTATTTTTTTCACTTATTTAAAACCGTTTTTCTAAAAGAAAAATTAGCAAAGAAAAGGATTAAGAAAGATAAGTCTAGAAAATGACAACATTGAAGAAAAGCAGTTCCCAAGGTTGATTAAAACACTTGGAAAGGGTTAAAAATTCAGATCTTTATGTAAGAATTATAAATGAAAGGAGAGTTAAAAAGGGGGAGAAGCGGGGGAAGAGCTAAGCTGCTGGTGACTTGAGTGTATTTATGGATTACTATGTCCTGAAAAGAAGAAAACCAGAGTTGTAAGATGACACTGCAGGGGTTGTCTGGACTTTTCACCGAGTGTAAAGTCTGTTTAGTCAGTGTCTTAATGCCTAATGCTGACCTCTGCCCTCTTCACTCCTCCCTGCTCCAGGTGCAACATTTTTGCAAGTGCTTTAACATTATTGGAAAGTTTTTGCAGGTTTCACACACCGCAAAGTGCACAGAGCACTTTATAGATCCATTACGCTCACTCAATATCAAGGGTTAGCACATTTTTTTTATCCTAAGTACACACAATGATTTGTTTTACACATTTTTCCCTTATTACTATTCGTCCATTAAATTAATAAAAACAAAAGCTTCTTTGTAACAGTATTTAATTTACATAATTCTATACAACAAGATACAAAATTAAGTATAAACTCGTCTCATGCTCCACAGCACTGTGAATTATACCAAGAGTATGCAACATATGCTGGCAATGCTATTGATCTCTCTTAAATTAATTCTCTTTGCTATGGAAATGGAAGACAAAAAACAAAATCCATTGCTACAAAATAGTCAAGGCAATACAGCTCATTTTCTTCAGGAAAAACATTGATTTCTTCTACAGTTATTAATTACATTTGGACTGATGTAAATTTTAAAGAAAAATGGGAGGTTTAGAAACTAATAATAAGAGCCAAATTACATAAGGTCTCTACAATTTCAATTTTGATTTACAAAAATAAAGAATGTATTAAATCTATAAATTCTGCAGTTTTCAGTGATGAAGGTAATATAAAAGCACACACATAATTATTTCTCTATGTTTTATGCTTAGCAGATGGTTGCTAAGATTTCTGAGGTCTACAATTGAACTTTTCTGAGGAGAAATCATGATCTGGGTACCACCATGTCCAAGAGCACTCGAGATGCTGTATTGTTTCTGGGAAGGGCACTGTGAGCATGGAACCCATTTTCCCCATGCACCCAGTGCTGTGGGCTTCAGCTCCTTTGTATTTCACCTGGCATTGCAGAAATCTTCACTATGTAATACCAGGAATTAAAACTCGCCCTTCTGCAGTGCCATAAAGCTCACTGCAAATCCAAGATTGCCAGTCATCTTCCTGCACTTTGTGATCTGTACTAGCTGTGCCCCCTCAAACATTAAAAACTATGATTTAGAAATTTAAAACTTTTAAATAACTAACTGACTTCCCCACAACCCCTCATCACTGAGCTATACTGAGAAATGTTCATTACATTGAAGGAAAAGGATTGGTTTAAAAGAGGTGAATAGAAGCAGGTAGGCTTTATGGAAAACCCTCCTAGTCTAGCCAGAATAACCCAGGATAAGGCATCTTCTATGCACAGCATTGCTTCAAGGTGAGGCTTACATAAAAAGAGTTCAGATGAGGGTTTATATTTAGGGAATTGCTATGACAAAGATATGTTTGCATCTGGACTGAAACATTTATTTTACCTGGATAACCTTTTAGATATGCTAAGCAACTATACTGCTTACAGGACACTGTGCCTCTCTAAAAGAATATTTTGGTGTTTTCCTATGGCATTTCTAAATAAAAATTAGCTTAGGCCATACCTAGATAGTTTTAAAGGGCCTGATTTGGGGGGAGGTTTTTCTTTAAAATAAAATATGGATCTAAATATAGTAGTTTATTCCAGGAGTAGGCACAAGCCAAGGGGTCAAAATATTCTGGGAAGTGGGTCCTGAAAGTTTTCTTATGTTTTTCAATTCAATTTGTAACACTGCTACTACAAGAGAATAATGAAAAAAAAAAAATTTCTTTATTGCATGACAGACTATTTCTAGAGCTGGGCAGCTTTATCTCAGCACAAAGAGTGCTTCAGTTCACAGTGCAGCTGCTAACAACTCATCAACATTCCTTGTTTAAGAGTAGAGTACAATTAGAAATCAAAACTTTAAAAACCTGAAAAGTTATTACTGCAGTAAGCCATGCAACTGGATTTGATTTCTAGCCAGACTGTATCCCTTCGCTCCTGACACTGTTTACAAGACATATTTAGTGCAGGTGGTACTCTCCTTAATTTCACTGAAGGTCAAGTGTACTTGTCATAATTGTATTTTTTGCACAGCTGAGAATTCAACTACTTGTGCAGACTGAAAACAGACATTGTTTCTGTAAAGGAGACTCAGAGCAGTGAAGAGTTGGACTTGAAATAAACAGAATGAAGTGAATTCTCACAGTTTTCACCTACTATCTCGTCAAGATCATCACTTTTGAGTCTGCTGTTTATCAGTGGAAGCAGCCATTTGGGTCCTCCACACCCAGAACTTCAGAATCCTCTGTCTGGAAAAGTGGTTTCATTTATCTTGCTTTAGGTGGCTGTTTTAAATGTTTTTCAGGACTACAGACTAAGATGGAGGTTTTGTAATATTTGCAAATGACTGGCATTACATTGATTTACAAGATTGAAACTGAATAAAACTGAAATTAATCAAAATTGTAATTTAAGAAAATCTAGATTACCAAAAATGCAAACTCATTTTCTGATATTTTGGAGCATCAAAATCATGTCTTTCAGAAGAGACTCAGTCTTATTCTCTGTAAATTCTAAACTGATTTGTTACAATTGTCAGATAGCAAACTAAGCCTGCTTCATGGCAGAAATAGGATACTATTCTTGTGCTTTGATACATTTACTTTTATGAATTATCAGTCTCTCCTACGTGCAATACGTGCACCTAAAATACAAAACATTGTTCATGGAACCTTCATTTTCCTGTGAATATGTTTCCCTCATCCTCTAGCTTACAATCACTCCTATTGTCTTCACTATGCATTTTACCTGAAGAAAGGAAATTAAAGCAGAATATCTCCAAATTGTGCTTCATTATATTTTTTTCACATCAGTTGAAAAAAAGCCATAACAAAAAACGCCCAAACAACCAGGTGTCTCCTTCTGTAATTCTTATGTAATAGCTCAGGCTTGCATAACTCTTAAAAAATCCCCCAGTTTTCTTCAAGTAAATGGTTTCCTAACATATCAGACGCAAGGAAGAGAAATCATCCTTCTTTCCAGATTCTCTTCATGTCAGGACCAGAGCTCAGGTTTGCTTCAGAGCAGCAGTTCACAAAATTCTAAAACTAGAGACAGATTCCTCTTGTGAAATCCATTTGCTGATTAGCAGCTTCTTACCCACCTCTTCTACCCCCATCCAATCTGCTTCTCTAAACAACTCTGCCCTGAATCGCAGTATTCCTCTGCGAACAGCAGAGTGTAAAGATGTAAAAATCGGAACTAGTTACATAAATACAGCGTTACTCTGCATACCATGAGAGTTTTAGAAATATTATTTAAAAGCATAAATGCAAGTAGAAATATTCCTTTTATGGAGGAGTTCGAAGATACAGAAACAGCTTCATTAAATTGACTCAAGATCAAGACTCCAAATCTACATTTTCATTATTGTGGAAACCTCAAAAAAACCCCAGGTTGCAATCTGATTAGTTTCTGTTATTTCCTCGCAACAGAAAATAGTACAGTAAAGCAAGGAGCAGAGTCTCATGAAATTTTGCTATGTCAACTTACAGGGCATTGGTATTTCAGTCTGTGGGATTCATCTGACATTTTGTTTGCAAATCCAAGCTTCCTCTTTCTTCACCTCATTGGCAAACTTATTTTTTAGTTCCATTTATTCATAATTATGTAGTTTAACTGCTTTATTTTATGGTCAAATCTACAAAACACATTCATCTTGTGGGGTTTCTTGGTAGTTTGTACTTAATTTGTTTGTTTTTTTTTAAGAGGAGAAAATATCCCTCTAACCTCTATCCTATGCCAGTTTCGTACTTATATTCAGGGAATAAATTTTGCACAACTTCATTTAGAGAATGATTAATCAGGACTATTCTTCAGTATCAGTTGTCTAGCTGAGTTTTTCAGAATCAGTATTAAATTTGGGGTAATTTAAGATCTTTTCCACTGAAAAAAAAAAATTAAAAATCTATCATCATGTTAATGAAGGAAGTGAAACCTAAGTTACTTTAAAAGCTGATAAAGTTCCTGTTCTTTTTGAGGAGGAGGAATCAAGATGGTTTTTGCTGAAACACTGGTTTAAATTTATACCACTGAAAGAATCCTGAACTGTAAGAAACAGTTCAAAGGGAACAGGGGCTAATGCTGAATGTGTATCAAATTCATGAGTCTACTTCTTAGACACACCACTGTGTCGTTTCCCTGAGATGGGAACGCACTTGGCAGCAGCCAGCACAGGGAATCTCATTGAGCCTCATCCCAACAGTGGGATCAGCCTCCGTGGTGTTTGCAACACACTTGTGGAGAGAGGAGAATGCTGCCTTGCATGCACAGGTTGTGAGAACATCAAGGCCATTGAAAGGACCAGTGGGACTGGGCTGAATTCCCAACCTTTTATTGCATTAAGAAAAGGTCTCTACTTCTCCTGCAATTCTTCTCTGATGACTAACTCACTATGTGGTGCCTATATCCTGTCCTTTTCTTTCCTTCTGTGGGATTTACACAGAGCAGACAGCAATGATTTCCTGCTGGATGCCCTCAGGATTCACTGCGTGTTTTGGATGTTGCAAAGGAAGAGAAGACAGTCAAGAAAATTTGAGACTTTTATGGGAGAGGGGTTTGTGGCCTTTGGCTACAAGATTTTAATGAGCTTCCTGCTCCTTTTTTCCTTAGCTGTCTACAACAGGAGGCAGCAAACATAACGAAGACTAGAATTGTGCACCCCTCCTTTCCAAACATTTGTCATTCAGTAGGTTTAAATTTAGAATCTTAAAGTGGCTGTCATTTTTTTTTTTTACTACACAAATGTAAAATAAGTGATGTTAAGATAGCATTAAAGAGAAATGTGGGGGAGATTGCTTCTCAATTGTTCTGTTTGAAAACTCGTGCTTTATTTCATGACAAGCAGTGAGATTCACTGGAAAAGGCATTCTGTGCTGAAAGACACTGGGCATATTTCATTATACAAGAATATTTCCAAATGAAGACCTTCTGTATTGTTTTCCATTTCCTTAAAGAAGGCCTCAGACTGTACCACCTGTCTAAACATATTTACAGTCTCTCCACACGGCTGCAAGCCCAACATAGTGGAATTTTCTAAGGGTCAAAGGTAGCACAACTGAAGAGGTTTTGTTTTGGTTTGTTTTTTAAGATACAAGAAGATATCCATGAATTTTCTGCAAATCTAGCTGCAGATATAACTGGCTCATAATAGAAACGTGTTAATCTAATCTAGAGATACAAACTCTCTGAAAGGCTGATGGATGTTCAATAAACATTGCAGTTTGATTTTGACTTACCCCTTTTGTTCTCTGTTGCCCTGTTTCCACTTTTTTTGTTTGTAAGATATTAGTTAAGTCACAAAAGCAAACCCTGTGTAGCCCAGCACACTTGCCAAGTTAATTTTACTTTTACTTCTTCATTTAAGAGGAAAAGGAGGGCTAGGGGCAAACATTTTGGATCAGGTGATATATCCATATCTGAGCACAGGAGCAAAGATGAGAGTTCAAACTAGGCTAAAAATAGATAAGGAGTTACTAACTCACAAATATAAGATTTTTCACTTGAATAAATTGCTCAGAATTTAACAGTTGCTATATTTTCTGAAATTTCTATGTGGAGGATCACTCCCCCATCCTCCAGGAGAGACATCTGGCTACCACTGAATGGAGTATAATGTTTGAACATCCCATCTGGTTTCATCATGTTAACACATGATTCCAAGTCATTCAAGAAGTATGAACAATGGATATTGTATTCCATATAGTGCCATGTGGATTTAATCTTTAAAAGATGGTGGCACTGTAGAACTCAATCTTTTAGTTAAAAGTCAAAACATTTCATGTACTGAAAACTCATTTCCCACAGCCTCAGAAGCCTGATGTTTTATCCTGCTCTCAGAACAACAAGGAGACAATGTCTCCCTCCCTCATATAGTGCCATTCCTATTGTAACCTATCAGAATACCTATAATGATAAATCAAGAACACATTTTCTAAACATTACCGTTAGAAGCAGCATTAAAACAGATTTTTCATGAGAATACTCATTATTTTCATACTCAAAATAATTCCAGACTGATTAAAACCAAAAGCAGAAGTTTACTGAGGCAAATGGAAGTTGGGCACTTGTGCCTCCCAGAGCTCTACCTTTCACTGACATTAGCAAAATCTAAAAAAGTCTCTCCAAAACAAACTGTAAGGGCTTTCCTCAACAGATCAGCACTACTTTGTCTCAGTGATATTGAAAGAACATCTAATTTCTCTATCCATGTACTCTTGAAATAGAATTCAATTTTCAGTTAATAACATTTTTTACTCAAACAGTTCTTCCACGTTATTTCTCCATAAGGATAATTGACTAGTGGTCCTGTAACACTGATCCTAGTGTATTTTATGTATTTCTTAAAGGATGCCTAGTAGGAACAAATGTTCAAAAGGTGGCTTAACTGATTGGCAAAAACTTAATAAAAACTTATTTCAGATTACAAGAGACTTATATAAACGTCAAGTGTAAGCAGCTATTTAAATATTTTCTAGCTGTCCTTTAAACCACCTAATAAAAGGTTATTGCTTAATTAGAGCATTTGGGAAAATGACTGGCTTTATCTGCAAGCCTGAGAAGATGAGGAAAATATGATATTTTGGAGGGAAATACCTTTTTAGTGGAATGAAGCAGGACAACATGCTTTACATCTCTGAAACTGGATCATGAAGAGTGACTAGTTTATCCTTTAAACTGTGAGGTCAGAGTTTTTATTTAGTAGAGTCAATGTTTTATTTAGTGTCACCATTTTACCAGCCAGCCAGCTCAAAAGTTGAAGTTAGTTAGAGGTGTGGATCACATAACATCAGGATTTGCACAGAAACACCAAAATAAAAAGTATTTAAGAGCCTAGGGTTGATGCTTAAAATATGTTGTCTGGAAAATTTCTTCACGTGTTTTACCTGCTGCATAGGGGCTACTATATTGAATAAACAGAAAGGGCAAAGAAAGAAATGATGTGCTCAAACTTATGGAAATGTATGAATTCCTGCGTGACAAACTGGAACTCCCAGCAAAGCTGGGTTTAAGGCTAGCTCCATCAGTGGTAAATTCTTTTAAAATCTGTGGAGATCACACAGAATGTTAAAACAGCAGAGTATATGCATTGAACAGAGTGTCTTCCAGCTGATTACGTGAGGGAACCTAGTGAACACCCTAAATTCAGGATGAGAGCTATAAAATGCATGATTGGAATAGAGATGGCAAACTTTGCTGATTTTAACTAAGTTCCACTGTTCCTGTCATCTCTAATAACCAAATAATTGATGCAGTAGTGACTATGTTCATTGATAACCACCTTAGTTTTACAGAACTAAGAGAATTCTTTGTTTCATTTGTCACTACTTGTGTTGACCCTTTTCAAGTAATTCTGGTTGCGTATTCATTCAGCACAGATTTATGCAAGCTATAGCAGACAGCCTGTGTCAGAAAGTCTTCAGAGTCTGTTTGTCTAATTCAAGTACTCTGTCTAGAAAGGCATCGCTTCTGAGTATTCACAACCTATTCATTCAGTTCCTTATGTTGGCAGGCACGAAACACACAATACTTCTCAGTTTGTAATCCATCTGCAGCACCTGAATTACTACAAACACTTGTCATACACTGAAGAGAAAAAGAGATGCTGACAAAAGAATATAAGAAAACTGAAGTCCTAAACTGAATCTTCCTGGAAGCATTTTAAAAATGTATTTTATTTCTGCGCCCTTAAGCCATGAATGTCATAAAACATGCAAGATCCATGCTTAAAAAGAGCTAAAATCCTGTCTCCTAGAATGTAGGTAGCTAGTTAAAACTTGTTGATTCTATATAGTGGAAAGTTTGACTTCTCAGACAGGATCCAGGATTACAGTTGGTTCTACTTGCGATAAATTTCACTTAAGACGTAGCAAGAGAAATTTGAAGACATAGCAAGACTTTCCCAGGGAGATAGAATTGATTTTAATGCTTTAGTTCAAGATAGACTGTGCTGGCCTAGCTAGACCATATGAAATTGGTGCCAAGTGATACTCAATCAGATTAGCAGTACATCCATTTAAAAGGGCAATGATACAGTGCCTGATAGAGCTCTTGTTGTTACATCGCTTCTCTAATTTACAACAATGTTTGGAATATCAACACTAATTTTTTCATTCTTACATGGTGCAAGGAGCATTTATTTTCTAGAACATTGCATTTGGTCATCATGTTCCTACCTATGGTGTTTAACTTCTCAAAGTAAAGCAGAATGCCTTCAAAATCCCATCCTTCATTAGGGGAGAAGAGGATCTTAGCAGTGTGACAGAAATTTCAGTATTAAGAAAAAACTTGAGTGGGTTTATTAAATCTATCCACTCTTACTGGATATCTGCATAGATTCCACATTAAATGAAAGTAACAGGTGGTCCTAAAGTGAAATCTCAGAGTGGCAGTCTGAGCTCTAACTTGGACTTTGGTTATTTGTAGCTCATGTTCTGCCTGACAAAAACTCTAAGTGCATTATGATCCAAATAAATAAATTCAAACGTAAATTTCTTCTTCTTTGAGTAACCTAACTCAGATATTTGTGCACTGCAGACATTTGATATCTCACTCTCTCCCTCTTGCTAACACAATCTTGTTTTCCACACATAGATGGCAAGCTGCCAATTAGGGAAGTACACATGCTGCAATGCAAAGGAAAATAAGTAGATATGTCTGTATGTATTAACTACAAGTCAGAGTATTGTCTAGTGCAGCTGGAGTGAAAAACACTCCAAAAAAGCTAATTACAACTCCAGTCTTTATTATTATAAGCAAAAGCTTTTGTGAGCTAGGGTTACAGTCCTCACTGCAGTATATTTCTTGTTTTTCAGTCTTTGTTATTCTTTTTCCACTGATTCAAACTCTTGAAAATAAAATTGTCTCAAAGCTATTAAAACAACAAAAATGTTTAAACAAGGCAATTTATCAAACTATGGTGCAAAGAATAAAATTCTCTTTATTCATTCCATCACCTTTACAGCCTTATAGCTGCTTTTATCCATATGTAGAACACAATTCCAACATTAATGCCAGAATGACAATTAAACAAAACCTATTAGTGTAGATTGAAACATTTTTATAAGCTTCCTTAAGGAAAGACCAAGCTATTGGTGAAGCCAGCGTGACCAGGTTCATCTGGGCTCCTGTTCCAGATTCAGAATGATGTAATATGAGAAACTTCTCTTTGTTTATTCCCTGAGTCCCAAGCTCTGAGAAACTGTGTTAGGATTATCCCTTTATTCATCCTACTATAAACCAAAGCAGACAGTCTTTTGGACACTGCAATAGAGTAACAGAAATCTAGGGAGTTCTGCATGGTATATGATACACAGAGAAGTACATCACCCTGAAACCCTAGCAGCAGTAATTTACATCAGGATACTGAGATTATCAAACCTAAAATTCCCCATATCATCTCTTTCCTCTTTGTACTTACAGTACAATTTCTGTGGGTGTATTGATCATCTGTAAGCCTGCTAAAAAACATAACTAATTATATTTTATTAATTCTTCTCTCTATTTAAGAAAATGAGACTTAGCATAACTAAATTTTGTGGGCTGTGTGATCTCCACATGACTATGCTGCATTCTCTCCTCTCCTCATGAAATACCTGCCATCTTCTTGTGCAGCAAAAGCTGCTTTTCTGTAATTCATAGGCCACTTCTGTACAGGGCCATTGCCATTTTTAATTTCCAAAAGCAACTATATGTGCTAGAGCTCTAGAAATGGGGAAAAAAAGTGTCCTAGTTTTAATTTAACAGAAAATGGCATTTCATCTTATAGCCCTGCCAGTGCACTTGCTCGGAATGTGATGCGTCACGTAGGCTGAAGTGAATTTCTTTGCCTCAAGGATCAAGTGCCACTTCTCACCAAAAACCTAAGAAGATTTCACATCATGTTTGACTCCTAATTCACAAGTGCAGTCTTTGAATATCGGCTTTTCTGTCAAGCTGGAGGATGGTGATTCATAAAGTTAAATTTCATGTGGAGCGGTACCATTTTTAAAGAAAACTCCTTCAGAAAACATTTCCAGGGATTAAAAGGGAATTTATAGTCAAAAAACAGACACACTGACTCCAAAATAGCTGTTTCTCATGTAGCAGTAAATCGACTACTTCAGACAGATCTCCTCATTCTTCCTAAATTTCACTGAAATTCAAAGTATAACAGGACTAGTTTTGAACTCAAGGTTTTGTGGGCTGGAAAAAGTGAGTTTTCTGCTTACCTGTGGTCATGAAATATTTATCAGTTTTCCAGTTAAAAAATATAGCAATGAATGGTATACAGTGATTCATTTCTTTATGTGAAGGACTTAGTATAAATTAGCAATCTAGCTAATGGTCACATGTATTCAAACACACTGAGTAATGTTACTTCATCTCACCCTCATACACACAACAACGTGGTCTCGCACCAAGACACTTAGTGCTTAATGTCGTGGCCCAGAAGTACCTCAAAGTTGTTTGGCATAAGTAACAACTCAAAATAGAACCAAATACAAAATTTGTGGGGAAAGTTTCAAGCAATCCTATCTGAAACAGTACCAACCTGAATAATTTCTAGTAAAAAGTTTTCTGTCAGTTTTGGAGAAGTGCAACTACTTATACCAACTTTTCCAAAAAAAATATCCAGTAAAGCCATTTAATAGAACATAACAATGCCCTAAGACCAGCCCTCCAGATAAAGTATATTTATCACAATCCCAGATTCAACTTTTCAGGTGTTCTAATAGAGAATTGCAATTATTATGAGTTATGCAAATTTATTCAGGAGAGGGGAAGGATGACTTTTGGACTTTGATTAGTGCAGTTTGTGGGGGGAAGAGGAAAATAAATGAGATTCAGCTCCGTTTTAAAAATAATTCTGCTGCCAGAAGATTCCACCATCACGAAATAGGTGATATCTGTAGCAAGCCAGAGAACACAAAAATCTTTTCATCTTCTGCTTATGACCAAGGCTAAGCAAATTTGCAGCTGACAAATGTACCTGTAAGCCTTTTGCAGGCCCTTTGAAACCTTCATCATGGTATTGTAGCTAAGCATGTTAAAGAGATGCTTCTCTTCTTGAGAGACAACTTCAGCCTTTAGTAAAGTTATTGCAGGCTGCCATTTCCCAAGCCATACCAGTGTGGTATTTGGTACCGATTGCAGGGGACTCCTCATGGAGAAAACTCCATGTTTCACAGGAATTCACAGAAGAGCCCTTAACCGCAGCTTTCATCACTGTTTTAAGGCTATGAAGAGGACAAAGTATACACTTTAAAAAAAAAAATTTAAAGGGAGGGGGGGAATGTTTCAGAGGGTCTTCAAATTTTTGTCTGAGTTGTGGAATTAATAAAAATACAAGTTCAAAACTGCTAAGGATTTTGAGCTACCATCAAATTTAGCGCAAATGCCTTAAGAGAAATTTCTCATTGTGAATCATGTGCTGGACTTGCTTTTGTTTTTAACACCAGGAAGTTGCCTCCCAAGTTAAATGCTGGTTTGTTTATTGCAGTACCATTAAAAAAAATACGATCCAACAAAAGATGTAGTTATTTCTTCACATAGACACAATACTATTCAATTAGAAAGGTTTATATTATTTAAAGAAAGACACAAATATTTAACAAATATGTATCTTCCTTTATCATGGCGGCATGCTTGGGAATAGAAGGTGAAGGATGACTAAAATTTCTTCTTTCAACGGATTCTCATCAAGGTTAGAGATCTCCAGACTAAAAACAACAACCCCCACAAAAGCCACTCCAAAACACAAACACCAGTAAAACCTTAATGCGTACTATTTTATATACTTCAAGTAATTCTGGAACTTTAGGTTGATTTCTTTCTTTACATGAATTTTTACAGGAGGTTCTATACACATTTTAAGGCAGAAGGATCAGAGTAACACTTTTAAAGAAAGGAATATAAAATTCTGCATCGTTTAGTGATTAAGAGGGGAAATGGTTTTAACAATCAAAAAGAGTAACAAAAGGAACACCAAGAAGGTCTCAGTTCACTAAGTACTGCTTGTCTTTGCAGAGAGAAATTTTGTCTACAAGCATTCAAAGTGCAAAGTCAAAGCACTCTTCTGCAATGTCAGAACTCAGTGCCATGAGGCAAAATGTTTTTATTGGATAGAGAGTTATTTAGAAGTCTTTGTCCTTGTTGAAAAGAATTAAAATGTACTGTTGAAACCACTTCAATGAACCAACACCTCTGGCCAGGCTGTAGTATCTGCACAGCAGCAACATCGCCCAGGCCATGCACTGCTCTGCTGCCTGCATTGGTGCAACTCATGGTGGAGGAACAAACAAAAGGTCAAACAGGTTCAGGCAGCCAGAAGCACCCCCAGCGTGTCCCTGCCATGGCCTTACTGCAGTTGAGAAGTAGATTGAAACTCTGAAACTGAAACAAAAGTTGAGAAGAGACTTTGACAAGTACGACCTGCCCTAACTTGAAGGCAAGAAGCATTTAAATGTTAATGTCTATATATGCTAATTTAATTAGCAAAATGAGGTACTGTATGCCTTACTACTTTAAAAAACCAAGACTAACTGCATACACCAAAATATTATTATATATATAATATAATATTATTATATGTTATATATATAACTTATTTCACAAGTATTATATGCTTATGAAACAATTTTGCCATGTCTGTCCCACTTTCTGTAAAGACTTCAGGGAGGATGTACTGTACAGAGCCTGGCAAAAAAAGGGTCAAAGTTGTTTTAAAAAACTCCCTTCCTATACCATAAATGAAGGCTTCTACTACACCTATATCAATAGTCTAGTAAAAAATGAGAATTTCAAAAATTAGAAAAAAAGCACTGGATACTTAAAAACGAAAATAGTACTTGTTCTTTGTGAGAATAGAGAACTATCTCCTTTCAGGGGAAAAGCAGTAGAAGAGGAAAGCTGTCTTTTGTTCTACATCCCTGTATGCTTTATTATAAAAAAAAAAGAAAAATAGCCAAAAATCCATTTAACTGGTCGCTTTATATTTACTTGGGAGAAATAATATTTCTGAAAAGGTGCAGTCTCCAAGGTAGCTACAAAATCCTTTATGAGAACATTTAAGTAAAGAAATAAAAGTCCTGTTTCATCCTCTCATATTCCTATCTCCTGGCCTTTCAGAAAATACAGGTAGCTTTGTTTAAAGGAGTGAGAACATGAGGCACATGGATTTAGTGAGTCTGAACTTCAACTAGGACATCAAGAAATAACAGTGCCAGGTATTCTCTTACTCCTCGGCTGCCAAAAAAAGATGCAACTCTACTATTTCTTCCTCTGATTACAGAGGTGCATTTCAGTTTCTAATGGTTGAAGAGGGCATTACAGGAAATTTTACTCTATTTCCACCCCCCGCCAATTACTATTCTGTGCAAAGCAGAAGTTTTAACTTCCAGAATCTGCATGTGAAGTATTGAAATATCTCTCCAGTTTTGACTCCTAATGACTGTCACAATAGTGAGAGCTCTCAGGGCATTGCCCCTCCTTCTGAACCCTTTGTAGGATGCAGGACAGAAAGACTTGGGAGAGCCAGGAGACCTCTCCATTCTACAGCATCACTGAAATAAATGCAGCAGTTTGTGTCCCTTTCAAAGATCTTTTCTAATGTTAGCAACTAGCTTCTGTTCCCTATTTTACAAAGAAGAAACTGAAAGTCCAAATGTCTTTTTTAATTGAATCTCCAAAGTGAACACCTTTGAAAATTAAATGCCTGAACTCACATATCCTATTGGCTATACTTGAATTTTATTACCTGATGGCAGTTGAGTACAGTTCTTCTATTTCACTTCTGTTCAGCTCCCTGACAGCCTGGAGAGCTTTTGCACACTCTAGGCCAAACTTTCCAGAGGCAGCCAATAGCAGTCATGTTAAAAGGAACTTTGGGGCAAATTCTTTAAGTCTTAATCCATCTGCTTGCTTCTACTTTAACATCTTCACAGCAATTTACAGTATTTCCACCCATACAATCATAATTTAATTTAAAAGGAGAATGAATAGGAATATCTTCTTTAAATTGTATGCCAAAGTAAGTTTATTGCTTAAAAGAAATAAGCAGAGCTTGCCAACCTCTATGAATTAAAGGGATTTTCAAAGACTTCCTACAGGAGATGTGAAGCACCAAAAAATAGATTATTAACATATTTAAAAAATGGTCTGGAATGTAATTAGCAACTTTAATATTTTAAGTTGAATGAAAATTAATTTTCTTTTACTTTCTTCTAGTTAGGTTTATTATAAGGAGCCTTCTGTTGAATCAGAAATAAATCTTTACTTCCAAAGTAGACAATATTTTAAAACTACGGAGAAGGGATGAACCAGGTGCAGTCACAAGCACATAGAGCGAGAAAAATACGCTAAAAGCAATTTTAAAAGATCTTACAGGACAAAAAAGGTGAGGTATAATCAGGGTGCCTACAGTTACTTTGAACTTTGTGACTTGAACAGAGTAGGGTTTAGATTATATCTTATTAAAAACAGTCTCCATTCTTTTGGAAAAAGGCACAAGATAATCCTTGCAATACCACATAATATAAACAGGAAATCTAGATAATAGCATGGAAGCTGCTAGTTATAAGGATTTCCACTTGGAAACTATTTACTATAAGATTAAAGACAGCAAAATATTGCTACCAATACCTACCTAGTCCTGTTACAACTGTAGCTTTTCATACCAGCAACTTTTAGATTAAACTGAGATAATATCAGGAATCTTACTCTACATTAGTCTAGTATTTACTACAGTCATTAATCTCTCTGAAATATGCATTTAAACAATCTACATGTACCAGTGCACACAGCTCTGGTAATATATAATCTGACAATTCAAAGAATTCAAACTGTTCACTGATGGATCACCTTTCTCTCTAAAAGAAGCACTCCAAACATGGAAATTTCCTCCTTTCTTTTACTGCAAAACCACATCAAAAACTGAATACAAAGATCAGGCTCAATATAAGAGTATTTTCGGGGACGTGACATTGAATATACCTGAGCCTGGTATTAATGAGACTTGCATATTGTTTCCTTTTTAATTAGAAAAATTTCTAACCCTATGTGCTGCACATAATAGATGTAGACAAATTACTTTCAAAAGTCCAAAATAAATGAAAAAGCAATTCAATTTTTTCCACAGCTTTGCTGTGCAGGATAACTTTCTTGTGGTAAAGAAAATGTCCTGTTTCCACAATAAACTTCATTGGGAACTCATGAGTTATTACAGGTCTGAGCTAGGAAAAAAACTTGATAAAATACCTTATAGGTACCCTGAAAATGCACCTTCAACAGTTGCCTTTGACTTTTCCCTGTTACAATGGGCATTTGAAGTGACATCTGAACTATTTATTTTCAGTAAGAAGCCAAGCACTTGTGTCAAGTAGCACCACATTCCACAGGTTGTCTTATTTAAAAGCTGTAAGTCTAGCTAGATATTGGCATGCACAATTCAAGGGGACAGAACTCAGTACTTAGCAGGGGAGGGAAAGGCATTTAGAAGATAACAGAATTCCAATTATGAACTGTGAAAATATAGAAACTCATTGAGGAAAATGGGAGAAGCCTATGCTTAAGGTTAGATGCATGTGCTCAAAAATATCAATCAGTCAATGATAAAAGAATAACTGCCAGGGAACCTTTTAACCTGAGAAGGTATTGTAAACAGCATGGTCCTCTTTTGGGATATAGTCTGTTGCTTTCATAGTACAAGCAACAGTCAGTGGAGAAAGTTATGGAATACAGTGTTGGGGTGTTTTTGAATTTACTGAATTCCTTCCAAAATGCCTTATGGTGGACTATTTAGTATTCATCACCATGCTTCTGTGGAGCAACGGCTGTTAATCTTCTAAAATATACAGAAAAGGCAAAAACATCAGCTCTACAAACAAGCGTATTTTGTCCTATCTTGTCATTTTAGCAAAAAGCCCAACAGCTCACCTATGGGGGAAAATTAAATAGCTAAAGCAGGAATTTACTGTCCAGTGTATCTAAGAATCAGCGAAACAAATTCACTTTTCTTCTCTTTTCAAGGTCAGCACCAGGATGACAAACAGTCTGCATTACACAGTTGTATCATATAGTCAGCATGCCAGACGATGAACCCATAATTCAACAAGCTCAGACTTAAGGTCCAGTACAAACACAGAGTTAAATGTGCTTCCCAGTACTTCTGAATATTGCATTCAGTCATTGCTGCTCCCTAGGAAAACAACCAATCCCCCAGCCACACAGACAGAAACCGCCTCCAACCTCCCTCTCCAGTGTTACCCAAAAACCAAAGAAATCACAAGTATGGCAGGCAAGGGCAAGGCTGAATTTTTGTCTGTGCAGTGTGGGGTTACTGAAATGAACTCAACAGCTGAGTGAAATAAATAGCACTGCTCTGGTTTTACACTGCTACAGAAGAGATGAGGGTCTAACTCCCCTTTTGTTGTTTAACTGATTTTAACCAGAGGAATGGGGAGGGAGAGAGAAGGGTTTCCAACTACTTTCTGAAAAAGTATCTTTGAAGGGAAAATGCAATCTTCAAAAAGGAAGAAAATTGAAAGCTTTTCCTCAAGTTTCCTTTCATTTCTTATCTTCCTAAAAAAAAAAATATATATATATATATATACAGTTTGTTCCAGGAATGTCTGAAATGCCTTCTGGTAGCTTTTAAGTAAACACGAAAATCTCCTTTTGAGTTCAAAGAATTTCAAATAATGACAGAGGAAGAGTTCTTGGACTGTAACACAGATGTAAACAAACGTCACTAATCACTCTCAATAATTAAAATGCATTATCATTACTTTTTGACTTTTAGTCAGCTATAACATAACTGAATTAGACATGAGCAAAGCTCTAATGTGTCTCCACAGTGATCTTTTCCTGTACACTAAAACCAACAGACCTCAGCTACATTTCTCAGCCAGGAGCTAATGTTTCTGGGTACATGTTACTGTTTCTGTTTCATTTGTCAGTAAAACCTTATTTACTTGCTTCCTGTTATTAATTATGGGAAACAGGATCTCTTCAAACTGTAGGAGAGGCTCTTTTAACTCCCGTCTAGACTTTTCAAGACAAAATATTGATGAGCCCTTTCATGTTTGTGAAGTGACACAATCTGAGCAAAAAACCCCCATCGTTACCTCAAACAGCTTAAGGCTCCTTATCACACATTCACCAAAAAAAAAAATCCTTTAAATCACTCGGGCTCACATCCTTATTGTTAGTCACTGAAGTAAGGTTTCCTTTCATAGTTGGATACTTTCTTCATCTGTCACACTGATTAATTAACAGCTCACAGTATGAGCCCTGAGCTTAAATAGCCTACTGAAATGAGGAGGAGAGATCAACTTTAATATTCCATAAAAAGCTGAAGAGTAAAAATGCTTTCCTTAGTATGAAGGGATCTGTCTTCTAATAATAAAAAAATTACTAATTTCTGTTTGGTTACATTACATGAGGAGATGAAAGCACCCAGCTTGCAAAGGGAGATTGCAGGAAAGGATTAGGACAAATGTTAGAGAAGACTTAAGCATTTTAAATTAAACTATTGGTTGGAAACAACCAAGTCTTGAACACCAGTGAAATTATTTTCATCATCATTAAGAAAAGCCAGTTTATCAACATATAATGAACAAATCTATAAAAACACAGTACCATTCATTGCCTGTAAAGATCTATGGGGAAAAGGCATGCAATTACATGAAATGGAGAGTTGCTAAAATCTTAAAGCTAAAGCTGGTTTTAGCCAAAGCATTTGCTCTCTCACACACACCTCTTTCCCAAACTGTTACAGTCCAGCAATTATTTCAAGAGTTTTACTTTCAACAACTGCAAGTTCTCCCCCTTTTTTAAGCCCCTCCAGTACTGCTGAGTGGGCAAAAATTACAGATGCAAGAAAAGCTGACAAATGAGTGCAGGCCCCTCCTCTCCAGTGCCTCAACAGTCAGAGCCCCTGCCAAAACATGCCTGAAAGCTGGTGAGGAGACAAAGACACAAAGATTCAATTTTTTTCAGGAAAAATAGATTTCATGTAGAAACTACTGGGGAGAAGAATAGCACACTGGCACGTGTGTAATCTCAAAGGCAGAGCAGGAATGAATATTTCAAGAAAAAGTGAAATGAAATCTGCTTATTGAGTAAGGTCAACAAATGCTCTTTAACACAGGGCTCTTTATAAACTGCAAAGTGCTACAGGGGGTACAAGAGGGATAACTCCCATAAACTCAGACAAACCTTTTCAGTCATGCAGAGCCTTCAGTTTAACATGATCCAAGCTAAGAGCTCACGGCTGTTGCTCTAAATCATCTCCTGATAATGCTGTAAGCTGCAACCAAAACAAAGTAAATCCAGCTTTTTAGCCCAAATCTGTTTGGCTGTGTTTACTACTAAAAGATGCTTCCCCCAGGGTATCATTAATAAAGTTGCAATGAGTTTAAAAGCCTGGCACCTAGGCACATCCAAGTTTTCAAGCTTTTCATAACAAGTTTACTGCTTTCATGACTGGCACTCCTCACTGAGCTGGAACAGGTCTGCCTCTGAGCAGGGGGAGCAGCAGCGAGGTGAATGCAGGCAAGCAGAGCAGGAGAAAAAGCAACAGGATTTCTCTTTGAAACTAGTCAAAGTTGGGGGAAAGTCCACTTTATGGTGGAAAGATTTGGGACAACTCAAGAGTTTCACTAATTTGAAAATAAAAAGGATATTCACAACAGCATATAAGACTGGAAACTATTGTTTTCGGTGTGATTCCAGTCCTTTAGGACTCAGTGGCAAAAGAAGCTACTGTTAAAAATAACAGAAGCTCCCACCAGACAGGTAGTTTAGGAAGTAGAGGTGTAAAATGGAGTTTTAGTCATCAGAAAGGTTTTCAGAATGCTCCCAGTTCTGATAATTAGTGTTCATCAGCATGCAGCATTCTTACAAGCTCTCTGCTTGTAATATACCTTTCACTTGTCTTAGGGGAGGCTGCTTCTACAGAGGCACTCAAATTCAGACTCAAAGTCTTCCACTCTTTCAGCAGAACACTAACACAGTATAAACAGAACATAGAAAATGTTATATAATAAACATTCTAAAAATGTGATTAATGCCCTGAATAGACAGGTTTGTGACTCAGGATAAACTGCTGAGAGCACTCTGAAACGACCCGCAAGGGCCCTCTGCCTTGCAGGAAGAACCAAGGGCAGAGAGCTCAGCGCTCTGCTGGGCTCACCCTCTCCTTACCCTCCTGTTCTTGTTCCTTCCTCATGAGGATGTGGCACATTTCTGACTCTGAACCCAGGTGCTGTCTCTCTTCCTTTCTATCTGCTCCTGAAGACTAGTCTGCCAAAAGCCTTAAGAAAGAAAGGGCTGGTAATCCTTTGACTAACTAATAAATCCCCCTCAGGATTTCAACACTGTTACACAGGGACTGGGGAGAGTCCGTAACTATTTGTAAAAGAAAAATTCAAACCAAAATCCAACCCTATTCCCCACATTACACCTGAGGTGAAGTACCAGGAACATCAGAAAACTTGAATGCTGCCCATTTGGTTATAAATCCATTTATTTTTCATGAAATTTCCTCACATTCTTTTATCTGATCCCACTATCCTCCTACTTGCTAAGTCTAGGCATATTTTAACACTTCATAGCCAGTCAATATCTAAATTGTTTTGGGGTTTTTAATGCATTTTACCATACAACCATCACTCAGCCCCTCCTAAATGCATACCAGTGTCCATTTGGTCTCCATTCCCAATCAGACTAAACCATCATTTTCATTGTGTTAGTACAAAGAGATCTTACTTATCTTACTTCAGAGTTTAGAAGAAGTCTGCATCTCCCAGTCTGATACACCTACTGACACATTCCCCTCACTTCAAATTCTCAAACTGAATCCCAAACTCTTCCTTTATCCCACCCACCCTGAAGGTAGAACTGCTGTACTTGTACACATAGATGAAGAGTAATATGACTGCCTCATTTCCAGGAATATTCCAAGATAAAAGGAGATTTAATTCTGAGGTCAGATTGTAGAAATGCTAATAGCAGAGCTATATACAAATAAAAAGAAAAAGGGGGAGGGGGGGGCTGCAGTTAATGACTTAGGTAAGAGGAACAGCAGAGAATGAAATAAGATTTATGAACAGTTACAAACATGCTTTATCTTATACTCATTCTTCAGGGTGTCATTACAAAGTAATCTTTACAGAGAAAATTCAAGTTATATCAGATTATAGAAAGAGTGCAGCAGTGAAAAATATTATCACTTGATTTCACACGTGTTCCATCACTCACCTAACACTATCCCTATCTAAATACTTGTAAAGATTACTTGAAAACCAAATGTTAGCATTATTGAAACCTATAGGAGCTGTTAAAAGTTAACATGAAATTTTGCATCTGTGCCTAAAATCTGATTGGAACTGAGCTCATTGTAATGGCCGCGTGTCCGGGCAGCATGTGGCACGGGGCTCGGAGGGGAAGGAGACTTGTGTTTGACTTGGCACTGGTACAGCACAGGTCTTTAGCATGAAATTTATTAGCATTAATGGCCATTGTGTAATTAAGGCACTGTGCTTTAATGCCCTGAGGAGTGATGGGGCTTTTTTCATGTCCTATAAAATAGACAAATAAAAAATGTGAGACTTTTTAAAGCCATACAAAGAATTCAAATGTGCATGCTCCTCCATTAATCAGAGAAGGCATAGTTGAACAAGATGGATCCAAAATTCTCAAAATGTCTTCCATGAAACCACAAGATGGTTAATACTAGACACCAGGTTTTTTCAGAACATGCTATGTAATTACAGTATTTTGCAAGGCCACAAGTTCTTCAAAAAGTAACCATTTGATCACTGAAAAACAGAGATTTGAAAAAAATATTTTTAGATCTAATACACCATGCTCACTTAGTACTAAACTTGTTTAAAGGAGTTCAGTTTAATAAAGTGGCTTTGGGAAGCAACTCAAATATTTTTTCCTTGAGCTTTGGCATTTTCTTTCCTGAATGACAATTTAGAAGTCTTTGAGAACCCCATCACCTAACCCACTGGGCTTCAGGGACAGGGGAAGGCATTTATGTAGTTCCTCATGTGCTTTTGAATATCACAGGCTGAGACTGGAATAATATTCAGAGCTACTAAAAAAGGGCAGGAGTGGTGGAGGTTTCATTAAGATTGGTGCACGTCAGCAGTAAAGGTCAGACTATTACCTAGACCTGTGTTTCAGTAGTTAAGCAGGATTAATTTTCTGAAAGAGAAAACTAATTCAGAAGTATACTATGGAAAAAAAAAAAAAAAATCAACACACAGAGGTCTAGTATTTGATTTTTCAGAAACTGATCTTGACAACTGATCTGTAGCACTGCAAAATAATCCTGGAGCTTGTTTTCTGGCAATTTTGGATTGTTTTATATGTCTGAATGATCCTACAAGAACAGCAAGTCAGAACAGCATGAAAAAAATACCGCTGATGTAACTATTTATGATGTTTAAACTATTAAAAATATAAGGCTTATTGACAGTATTGTGTCACATCTTAATATTCTGAATAATCTAATTTCACTTAGAGCTAGCTTGAAGCAAAACTTATTTTATCTGGAAATCTGAAGAAAAAGTTAGTACAGATTGTACAAAATCACTAAGACTTTTACAGTGACACTAGCAATTTTTCCTTGGGGAATGTCAAGATAAATTATTGGCTGATCCATTGGACATATCCTAAAGTATCAAACAAAAATCTTTATGTCTTTGTCTTCTAGACGAACCACCACAGAGCTGCAGAGCAGCAGTGAAGAGAGCTGAGGACAATTCGACCAACATCCTCCGTGTCAGTTCCCCAGAAGTCAATGAAACACATAATCAGGTCTCCAAGGTACATCCCAGAGATTAGTTGCTCTGCCATTCAATTAGTAAATGATTAAAACAAGATGTTTTCTTCGATTACATTAAGATACTGGCAGCAGGGAGGGCTATTACCTTCCACAGAAGAGTCTACCTTCCAAAATTACGTTGTTTATTAACACATCATTAACAATGTGCCACCTCAGCCAAATGATCAGTGGTCTCAGGTACACAGTAAAGATCATTACAGAACTCCACAACCTGCCTCATTTGAGCAAATCAAGTACATGTGAATCACCAACTCAACAAAAATATTCAAGTGCTAGTTTTCATCTTCAGCTTTGTGCCTTTTTTGCTGAGCCCCATGAGCCTTCTTCTGAGGAGTCAACAAAACCACGTAAAGATAGTTTTAACTAGAGAAGTTCTTGAACTAGAACATTTTTCTTTTCAAAAGAACAGGACCCCAGGTAAATGATGCCTTTTAATACAGCACATGAAAATTTCAATTATGGAAATCATTATTCTAGGCACTATGTGCCATTTTATATTCCCAGCAGGATGTTTTTCATCTCATCAAGAGTTTCCAAGGCTGTTTAGAGCTCCTATATATGCAAAACACATTTAAGGGCCCCCAAGAAGATCTCTTAATTAAAAAGCCTAGTCAAGTGGTCAGACAGACTGGAACTTGAGGATTATAGGTAAGAGGGATGAAATGAAGGCTTGGAAATTATAATTTCTCTGTCTGTGGTAGCAGCCAAAGCAGCTGTTATAAACTGGGCAAATTAAAGATGTGGCTAAGCCAGCAGTCTGGAAACAAGACATTGCAAAAACATAACAGTAAGTCCTCTGCACCCCACTTTTAAAAAGCCAAAAGTGCTGACTGTTTCTTTTTTACTCTCTCTCTTCCTGTTATTCTGATCTGTCACAAATATCCTCCAGCTGGTACCCTTCCAGCCCTTGTTCACCAGTTCTAGTTTCCCACCCCCTTCTTAGGGAGTTAGTAGTAATTCCCAGGACTGTGGACAAGTGCTCCATAGTGGGAGTAGTCAGCAAACAAGAAAGGACATGTTTAAAAGAAGAGCAGGTGAAATAACAGTGTTGAAGTTCTATTCTTTTTTTTCTTTTTTTTTTTTGAGAGTTTTTCATGTAAAAACCGTCTTCTCATACTGAACAATATTTATCATTCCTTGAGAGCTGTTTCATCTGCCCTGTACAGTCAGCATCTAGATACAAAAAGACCTCCAAACATAAAAGCCAGATTGTCACCACACTTTCCAGACACTTTTATTTTCTTGTAATTGACTATTTTCAGGGGAAAAACCCCAAACAATCCAACCTTTTTTTCTTTTTACATGTTCTAGTCTGTTTTAAAAATATTTTTTAAAGAGCTCAAAATAGTTTTTCCATGAGCTACTGAGGCTATACATATTTTTTCCATATCAGAAAGTGATGAAAGATCTATGAATTACTGCATAAGTTACTTAAAGACCCCAAAAAACATGCCAGAAAAACCCTTTGTCTTTTCTCAACAGCAGATACAGACTTCCTTTTAGAAGCAGAATAAACATTAGTTGCTTTGTTTAGACAGCTTTTGGTCAGCGTTGCCAAGCTAGAATTTGTCTCAATTTATATTAACGTAAACCTGTGGCCTATTTTTTATTTCATTTTATACATCATGAATGAATACCTCCCAATCTATTTCCTCTATGTTTTTTTTGTTTTCAAGACAAACTCATAATTTCAGATTTATGGTAGATGAATTTCTAAGTGGTACCATTTCAATACTACCCTAACAATGCTGTTAATAATATTGCTGCATTGAAACATTGCATCTGATTTGAGGCACACTTCAAGCACTTTGCAAACAATTATTCATTAAATACATTTGAAAACTGTTCAGGAGATTCATACCATAAATCTTTAACAGACACAAAATTGATACAGGCAAGCTGAGTAGTCCATTTTTTATCAGAAATTAGTTTTAGGTGGCATGGGGCCTTTGTCTGATGCTTTTACCTGAAACAAATCAATTGCCATTTTGCATTTTCATACAAATCTAAGAGCATGAGAGCTCAGAAAAAGAATTCTAAAGGTTAAACCCCATATTCAGTACAGTCTCTCCCCCGCCCCTCTGTTACAGTGGGTATTTGAGGAGGTTCTTTACATCTCCTCCCACACAGTTTCTCTGCTTCATAAGCAGAAAGCAGCTGCTGGTTCTTTCAAGTCTAGCGGTTAGTTGACATTTACCAATAGTTTATGGTTTTCATTCTACCTTAGCAAGGAAAAGAGCCAGAATATCAGTTTTAAAGACTCTAAATTTTTATATTTCTAATTCCACCCTAAACTGGAGGGACTTGCAGCCAAGGTTTTTGGTGTGACAAGGAAGGACAAAAACAATGCTGTGAACCAGCACAGAGAGTAGAACCAGTGGGTTCTACTGGCTTTACTGTTAAAATTCTTTCCCCTAGAAAACACCTTAGTGCAACTCTTGACCAGTAATGCTGATTTAATTATTTCCTTTTCAATCCCACTTTCTAAAAAAATGGCTTGTACAAAGTTGGTTATGTACCTGACCTGACAAACTCGGCAGCATTGTTTAAAAACTGCTGTTAAAAAAAAGAAAAATCTTACATATGTACCTATGATATGATGCTTTGATGGTAGAGATGGGAGGAATGAGAAAGGTGTAGAATACATCACAGAAAACACTATTTTCCAGAACAGGAGGAAAAAAAACCTAGCTGATGTTTTGATGTTATGTCCTGCAAACACCACCTAGCACACTCATGTGAAAGGTTACCCCCTACAGCTTAACTCCCCATCCAGGCACAAGCAGACACAGACTAGGACACAGTCCTGACAGCTGACTTTGCTTCCAGATAAATGCACTGATACTATGCTGCTTAAAGTTTGTCTTTTTGAAATTTATCTTGAAAATAATGAAAACTATGATTTGGTAAATACATGGAATTTTTATATCAAAATACAGATGAAAAATAGTACTGTTGTGGCCACTATTTCAACAGTGGAATACTCTTGGTAAAATTATTTTCAGATTTGCAGGTATTTTGAAATCATAATTAACAAAATGTAGTCAGAGATGGCTCTCCTTTAGGGCAAGTTTATACACAAGGAGATCAGGAAAACAGAGGTGATCTGATAAGCAAAATTTCCCCCAAATCAGGAGGTAAAAAATGCCATACTTGTAGTTGTTAACAGCCTGCTAAAATCCCCAGTAAACCTAAACTGAGAAATCAGTTAACTGTTTATGTCACTTTCAGAGCAGAAATAGAGTACAAAAGCTTTTTATCTGATATTTACTAACAAAGGGTTTTTAAAAGGTAACATTAACAGGATTGCTGTAGATTCGAAAAGGAACTTGGAACACGCAATTACTGGATGGCTCCAAACTTTGCCTGATGTGTTTAAAGCCACAAAAGTAAACCATCCCAGAGAGCTCAGCACACTGACAGTGCAAGAAAATGCCATACCGGTTTTTCCAGGTGTAGGTCAGGACATTTGAAGACATCTATGACTGAACTGGGTTTCTTCTTCCTAAATCAAGGCTTCCATGACTGAACATCATAGAGAGGCAGTTACAAAAGTCATACTGGCTTACAACATCTGCACTTTGCTGCACACATGTTAAACAGGCAGCACTAAAAACTATAAAAACAGTTCAAAGCAAAATGAAAAAGTACTTGAAGAATTTCACATTGATAACAGGAAGAAAACATGGAGACAACCTTTTCTGCAGGTCAACAAGCTAAAAGCAGTAAAAGAAAAAGAAGTTTGCAGCAATCCACACACAATAGGTCTTGAGCATTGCTTCCTTTTATCACATATTGCACTAGATTTTTCTAAACAGCAACCAAAGCATCCTTTCAAGTCTGTCCAGCAAGCATCTGAATGACACAGCAGACTGAAATATTTCAGAGATCAAACATACACCCCAATGGCTACCTCTTGTTCCCTTGTATTAAGAGTGAAGAGCTTATTTGGAAAGCAGAATCTAATTAAAAATTATCTTTTCTAAAGAGCAAAAGAGAAAAGCACCAGTCTTTAAACAAGGTGGAAACTCAGCTGGAGATGGACTGCAATGCCTGTTTCTTTTTGTAAAGTAGTGATTCAGAAGCACATTCAAAATCACATTTAAGTGATAAAAATTAAAACATGAAGTACTAAAAATGAGGATCATGGCAGCATGATCCAAGGACCACCTTTATTCCCTCACTGATAGAAGCTGTAGGGAAAATCAGATATACGTGTATGCAAATGCATAAAAAAAGAGAACTGTAGTATCTTAGCACACATGCTTTTAGAAAGACATTTGACTGATTTCAATTAGCATTTGTACTTCAAAAGAGATGATGTAATAGTCAGAGCAACTAACATTTTTTTCATGTTTTTGTATGAATGGAAAAGAGATCCAGACTATCAGATTAATTATTTTATATTCTTCTATAGAGAGACATTATGGCTTTATGAAGAGGATTTTTTTCCCCCCCTCAAACTTGTTTACTTCTCTTTGGGTTTGAATTTTTAAAGAAGCCCTCACATTTTCAACATTAGCTCTAGTTTGCATGTAATAAAGGAAAATAAGTGTACAAGTGCACAGACAGCAAGGTGTTTCTTTGCAATACTTAGTAGAATAAACGTAAGAATTTTCCATGGCTCCAGAGCACTTCAGCCAGCGCATCCTCCTTACATACACATACAGTTCTTCAATTTCATTACTAAGAGTGAACTATATCATTATTATTATACTTTTTTCATCACTAGACAACATGAACAATGGATCTATGCCTTACTGTTAAAACTGATCAGAAAATAATGTTCTTTTCTCAGAGAGATAAAAAGATTTTTGAAATATTATTAGACTAAAGAGAGGTATGTCTAAGTTCTTTCAATTTTCTTTTGGGAAAAGATGCTTATCATAAAAGAAAGAGGAGGAGAAAAAGCAGGCAGCACGATCACTTTCCAGACAGATAGTCTGATCATTAAGAGTTTCACACGAAGTATCAGAAATCCAGGTTTCCAGGCCCTTCTCCAACAACAGAGCTCTGACATTCCAGAGGCACACCAAAACACCAGGCCATCAACCCTTTTAGGGCAGCAAGGGGGCTTTTTTCCTGTCCTCACACAAAACAACTTCCCAGAAGAGCTTCCATTGAAATTAGTATTTCTTCAGAACCTTCTGAATTTTCCCCACAGAGAAAAAAAAATATTTAAGTTTTCAACCAGATCTAGTTACAGTTTTGCATAGAACTGCAGTTGCAGGGGAAAACTAACAGAATGAGGGGAAAAAAAAACCATAAAAACCCCTTCTATAAAGTTCTAGTAATACCTTTAATCATATTACAAGATTAATGCATTACATTAATTTTTTAATTTAACACAGTTGGACTTTTAGATCAAACAGAGAGGAGAAAAAAGATTGTGATCCAACAAAAGCATGTTATAAAACACTGCTGTTCAAAACAGGTCAAGTATTTTCTTGTGCTTGAAGACTAACAAAGGGGTTTTTCCTTAAGGCATTCATTTGGTGTTTTGTCTTTATTTTTGTTACTTTTATTTAATGGTAAGATATAGCTTCTACTCCTCTATCAAAGACACTCTAATCTGTATTCCTGGGAATAGCAATTTTCTTAAGACACTTTTGTTGCTATTAGTTGTGATAGGATTGCTTTCTCTCATGTTTGCGTTTTGCAGACCACAAGCCTCAGAAGATCACTGTGGAAGAAAGACCCTGGGCCAACCCATCCTGTTGATACGACACAGAGTACAGCCCAGTTTGGTACTCTTTCCACTCTGAAGCAGTCTCACATCAGGTAGTAGAAGCTAACTTACTTCTTTGCTGTTGAATCACTACCAACTGACTTTTTTTTACCCCCACCCTTCCTCCGTTAGGCAAAATTTACTTTTTAATAATCTGGAGAAACTTTAAATTGTTGTTGTCCAAGGGCCACAATAAGCTGTGGCCATTCCACCCAGTCTGGGGGAAGAAGCAGACTGGTTCTGGGGACCCCCACACCTTCCCTTTCTCACAGAGCCAAGCAAAGTCCATTAGAACTGACAGGCATGCAGAACTCACGAGAGAGGGCTAATTGAGTTTAAAAGCTGTGTAGCTGCAGCCTCATTTAGGAAGTGCCTCCAGGCTTGCTCAAGAGTTTAGTAATAAACCTAGACCACAAAGCAAACTGAATGTTCAACTCTACGTGCCCAGAAGGGAGAGAAGATCCTTTTCCCCACACTCCTAAGCTCATGTTGTTAGCCCCTCCAATCTCTCTCCCAGTAAGTAGGATTCCAATAATCTCCATTTTTCTCATCCTGAAGGAAGAACTGCATACTGTTAATAGTTTTGCTAATCTTGATTACAAATTTCTATTATAATAAAACATCAGAATCATCACATGAAATCAAGAATCAGTCTTGCTAGATCTCCTTTTAAAAAGTCATTTTCAGCTTAAGCCAATTAGGAAAATAGAAATGGCCACAGAGAGTTTCAGAACACAAAAAAGATTCACATCTGATCTTTTCTGCCATAAGTGGCAGCTATAGTTGGTATGTGAGAAGCTTCGTACCCTAACCGACTGATCACTAAGGCATTTAAATTATCTGTAAAGATGATTTAAAATGGATAACCCACAACCAGAATATTCACAGTATTCAGTCGAGCTAATAAGTGTGGAAGAAACTTGGGATCAGTCCCCAACTTAGTCATGAACACATTCAAGGAATTTGAACACATGCACATTTGACCATAGTAGAACACATTTTGAAATAATACCAAAAATATGGGAACGACCACAACTAAAGTTGTTCCCACATGCTTTGTTTTTACTGACTCCAAGCTTTATTAAGCTTTTAGTGTCCTATAAAAAGAGGTCCATGAAACAGCAGGAGAAACACTGAAGCTGAACATCTAGAAACTCTTTCATAGATAGGTTTATACACAAACTGCAGTCATGACTAGAGCAAGAAGTTGCATGACTGAAGTGGAGGGTCTAGAGCCCAAGTCCATCCAGGTACAACAGAGGGAACTGGGGTTATGAAGTCTGGAGGCTCAGGGGAGAATTTATCACTTTCTATAGCTACCTCACAGGAGGCTGCAGCAGTACATGTCTGAGTGACAAGTGTACTTTTTTCCCCAAGTAACGAGTGATAGGATAAGAGAAAACGGCCTCAAGTTGCACCAGGGGCCATTCAGATTTGATATTCGGAAAAAATTCAAAAGTCAGTGAAGCATTGGAAAAGGGTTCCCAAAGAAGTGATGAAGTCACCATCCCTGGAGGTACTGTACACATGGTGCTCTGGGAGAAGATTTAAGTAGTAGACCTGGAAGTGTTAGGTTTGCGGTTGGATGCAATGATCTCATGTGCCTTTTCCAACCTGAATTATTAAATAAATGACAGGTTCAAATCACTGGCTGTGTTACCATGTACACTGCTTTAAATAGTGGCTAATTCCTTCCTTACACAATACTTAAAATGTCATAATTATATTCTCAACTCCAAGTGGTTCTTGCAATCACCTGTGCCATATGAATACATTTAAAGACTGAAATCCATAACATAGTTTCCTTCCTAATGTATATACACATTCCTGCAACCACAGTGAAAGTATTTCTACAGATACAGCACTATCAGAGAGCCAAATTGTATCCTTGCTGTCCAACAATTACAGCACCGCTCCATGCAGCGAAACAGGAACATCTGGAATTCTGCTCTTGTGAGGGCAGCTGGGACTGCATTGCTCCATCAGGAAATGAACTGTGCTCAGGTTATAAAATATACTTGAGGCTGTTCACAGAAAACTAACAACCATCCTAGTATTGAAGAAATTATTTGAGTACAAGGCACATATTAGGAAAAGTTTGTTAAAGTACATATGTTTTTCTGACATGGGGAAATTGTGCAGATTCAGTCTATATTTAAATCCCATTGAGCGTGAATAGCTCCCTCTCATTTCAGAAATTATTTCCTAAGTAGAAAAAGAGTGTGGCAACTAGGACTGATTTTTACCAAACCTGCCACTAAGGAGAGTTCCTTCACTAACTCATATTCTGATCGAGAAACAAGGTAAATTTGGGTAAATGCTAGCTATTTCTTCTCTCAAGTTCTGCTTTGGTTTCATGTTACTCCTCAGAATTTGTGGCTACAAGTGCAAGACAAATTATTAACTTCTCTTCAGGCAAAACTGAAAAGTACTGATTGCAGTAGCCAGGAATAGTGGCCTAGGTAAAATTTTCCTTACTAATATTATTGACTGTGGTGGTTTGAAGTGGCTTGGATTTTGATTAAGGGAAAACCAAGCAGGCCAGGCCACTACATCGGGAAAGAAAGAAACAAAGACAATTGCTTTCAGTTGGCCAATTGTACCATTTTGCATTTTATTGACTGTTCTGATCAAGATTCCTTCCAAGATCAAAACATTCAGACCATTCCTTTTTTACACATATTGGCATCAATATTTTGGAAGAACCTGAATTGTTCTACGAATGTTCGACAGGTTTAGTAGAAAGACATTTTGATGATCACAGATTTGAAAGACCCTGTTTCTATCCACTTGAGACACACTAGATAAAGAAAATGTTCAATAAATTACCTCTGCTAAGACCCAAAGTTTCTAAGTTAATATAAAATTAATAAGCATAAATTAGTTCTTCTTCAATTCTATTTACCTTCAGTATTAGGTAGATCCATGTCTACTCCATACATTTTGAATTTTAGGTATTTGTTTTTAAGTGAGAAAAGAAAGGCATACCTAAATACCCACACTTACCACACTTTGTGAGACTTGTACTATAAAGAGAAACAACTTTGTTGAAACTCCATGCCTATCCTTTCAGCAATTCTTAATATTTCATTATAGTTCATGGAGTAGAAGTTGGCTTAATTTTTGTTAACACTGCATGAATATTTTGACAAGAGTTCATCCACTTAGCCAAAATTGGAAACAGCTAAGTATTAACATGGTATAGTACCAGACCTATACACAGTGAACTAGTTTAGAGGGGAGGGAAAAAAGCCTAAGCGAGATTTGCAAAGGCATTCGATCAGGATAAGGAAAGAATGCAACTATTGTAACAGTCTCCTGCTAGAAGCAGTGAAGCATTTTAAACAAGTTTTACTTACACAGCATTTCTTCTCCTCCTTTGAAATGTGTTCTAAAATAAGCTTCACAATTAACATATTGTGTACATTTTGCAAGGTTTTCAAAGATCAGGAGCTGTTTCTGGAAAGACTCACTCTGATTTGGCAAATAATTAGAGCATACATTACACCAAGGTGCATTAAATGTTTGACATCTGTGAGGGTACAGAAACATGTACTTACAGTTAGCTTCAATAAACAAAATGAAGTCAGATATAATTTTAAATGGGGGCAAGAAAGAAAAAGGAAAAGAGAGCAAGGGAAAGGACAAGTCTAAACGGCAGCAAACATTGCAGCAGCCAAGTGGAGACAAATGGGATATTATAGCTGGGGTGCAGTCACAGGACTCTGTGTAGCTCTGTTACAGCTGAACACCAAGAGCTTCTGGTGAAACTAGTTCTGTGTGTGACTTTGGGAAAAGTATAAAGAAGCATATTCAAAAGACAATGAGCACAAAGAAAACACAGTCATGACTATTGACAATAGTGAATTCTGTACAGAATGTGTGAACTGGACATGAGTGAGGCAAAATAGAATCAGCCCCCCTTTGCCTGAGATTTTTGTAGTGACACAAGCCAAGCAATCTAAACAGAAAATGTCTGTCTGTGCTAGGAGAGAAAGACATAAAACACCACAAAAACAAACTGCTTTCCTCATGGAAGAATGGTAACTTTGGACAACATTTGGCACCGCAAGTTCAAAGGGCTATTTCATCTGCATGGTAAGTACAGACCCAGAGATTTTACAGTATTCCTGTCTCCATGCTATTGTTTTCTGTGCCATTAATGACATTTAAATTATAGACCTGCTGCAGCCATAGAGTCAAAACACCACATCACCCAATGAGACACTGTATTATAATGTCAGTGTGTCTGTGTTTTAGCTGTGCTTTCATATATTCTACTTCTCTTCAATCACCCTTTTTCTCTGCCAAAGAATAGATACAAGAGACAAGTCTATCTTTAGCTCCACAAAAATTTCTTACTCAGGCAGCTGCAACACTTCATTCATCACATATCCAAGTCTCCTGTTTACAGCAATGAAATTTTTAGACGTACAAACAGTACCAAGGCGAACAGGGAGATTTTAAAATTAAAATACAGGACATGGCTAGGGAGTCAGAAATTATATACTTCAAAGCAAACCAATTTCTAAGCTACATCAGGTGGGATTTCTTGTTTCTTTTGGGTTATTTTGAGTATTGGGTATATTTTGCATTTACTTTCAGTAAAGTATTTCATATTTACTGAAATACTGTTTCCCAGAAGCCTAATAATATATGTATTGACCTTTACATACAATTATTCACAATGACAAATATTGACTAAGCAACAAATAATTCTTTGACAGCATCTTAAAAGAAAATATATTGGCATTTCTAAACAATTGCATGACTAAATCTGAAACATTTCTTTTTCTAAGTTATGCTACTAAAAAGCTAAACTGGTCATAGCAAGTCACTAAAGAGCTAGATATTCAGAATTTTATCTAGCATTTTAAACTGTTTTCAATCTCAAAAGCATCAAGTAAGCTATTTCAAGGTCACAAAACTCCTGGGGGGGACATCTGCTCCTATAAGCTGGTCTGCTGCTTGTAGCCCTCAAACGGACAACTCCACCTAAGATAAAATATTTATGTATGGAACAGTCTTCAAGATTCCATGATTTCCTACTTTCTGCATGTGAAATTCATCATTTCAAGCACTCAGACTCTCAACATATTCACATTAAGAAAAAAAATTCACAATATTAAGTTAGCCAGCTAATTTTATTCTGTATTGGTTTATTTTTAATGCAATATCCAAAGTAGCAGGGATTTTTGATTATTAAAGGCATAGTCTCAATTAAGAAGAGCTAAATATCAGGAATTCATTGAAACTTTCATGCATGGTGTAAACTTGCCAAGAATATCTAAGGCAACTACAGTATTTAACAGTTCAACTAACACTTTTAAAATTGTTTCCACTGAGCAGGTGAAGACAAAAATCAGCCTACAATTTTCTTTTGACATCTTGAAATTATTTTACTTTATTTCTAAAATGAGAAAGCTTTTAATATCTTAGTGATGTAGCTTCTTTATTTCTTTGTTTTCCCTTCCATTGCCATATGATTTATCTCCTCCCACACTCCATTTTGTACATCATCCCATGTTACAATGATTTGGCATTGGACAGAAGACTATGGAAGCATGATAAAACTCCAGCCAGCTTTTCACTCATCCTTTCTCACAGTCAAACCACAGCAAAAAGCCACCACACCATAAGCATTGGAGAAAGTCATGCATACACAGGAAGATCCCAAATATTTGGGGTTTTCCAGTTTTTTGTCAGTAGTCAAAAGGATATATTATTCCTGACCTTTAGAACAGAAAGCTCAGTATCATTCAGATACAGAGGTTCTTCTCAAACAGCTGACAAACATTTAAAAGTAAATCTACTTTAAAGTCTTCTGCTGTCTAACGATCAACAGAAAGGTCTCTAATGCAGTTCAATCAAAACTTATCAATCCATACACAGCATGACTGAAATTAGAGATGCTCTGGGAGTAAATGAGGTTGGAAGGGGCCTCAGTCCCTCACCTAGTCCAGTGTGCTACTCAAACCAGAGAAAATCTGGCATTACCCTGTGCTGGGCAACTTGTCCAAATTTGAAGTATCAGCAAGACAGAAGATACCAGTCTTCCTTCGCATGTCAGTAATAATACAAAGCAAAAGTTTTTATATTTATTTGATTTAAAATGTACATATAAGCTTATATTAGCCAATGACTGAATTGGAAGAAATGCCCATTTTAGCTGTAACATTTAACTACTCTTTGTGACATATATTCTCCTTTGTGAAAAGAAACAGCTGTGGTACATCAGATACTACCCATGGTAACTACTGCTAAATGCACTCAATTTTGACTAAACTACTCAATAATGGTGTTTTAGGTGACTTGATATGAGCACTGAATCTTGATATAGACAAGCCTTTGCATATACTTTTAGTTTTTGAATCATTGTAATCTGACCATATTTATCGATGCCCCACTAATATTTAATTTCTGATCAATTAATGCCATTCACTATAACTGCATTAAAGGCTCTTGAGGAGTTGGTAGAGTCAGCCTGAACTAAATTCATTCTAAGCACTGATGGTTTGTTCTGACAATTCAAACAGAAAATCCTCCTTGCACAGAAGTAACCATCCTTTCCTAAACTCAGCTTTAAAAGTCAGCACAGATTTCCATGTAACTTCATGAGGAGGAAAGTAAAGTAACATCAGGCCCTTTTCAAAGCCTACTTTGAAGATACACTATTTAGCCCAGAGCTAGCCCTGGAACAACTCACTGTTTATAAGTGAATGTGACAATCCCCCCCAGAAGAATCTATTAAAAGATACTCAGTTTGAAATCTCAAAAACTGGAGGTCATCTGTGTAGAGTTTGCCTCCTTTAGTTGATTCAGTAAACTTGATCTCTGACCTTTAAATAAGGATTAAAAATACCAGATATTCTCTTCAGACATCTTCTTGAAAAGTTGTAGCATTGCCTGACAAACATTTCATTCATGCTCAGAATCACCTGGCTGCAACTTGTGTTTCAGGGGTAGAATGACAGACATTACTTGGGAAAAAGTAAAATACCTTTTACTCTATCCCGTGCTCCAAACTGAGATAACAGGTCCATTTTTAAACTTACTGATATGTCCTATTGTTGAGGCAACAGGAAATTCACTGACAGAATAGGAAGAGGAATGCATTTGAATACAAACCAAAGTGAGAATGATCAGCATCCCCTGCATTCCCACTTACAATCACAAGTCTCAGATTAGACTACATATTTCCAAGCTTTTCAGGGATATTAATGGTTGAATGCATTCCATTTTACACCTTGTTCTATTACACCTTGTTATATGTTTTTCATATCTTTTTCCTTTTAAATCAAAGGAAAACACCATTTTATTACCCAAATTGGGATGCATTTCAAAGAAATGGATGTACTACTTTTCCAATACATTCTTCAATACTTGTATAGAACAAGAAAAAATGAAATGTTGAGTTCAGTACATTTTCTAGCAGATATTATTGGTGGAGTGCTGATAGAAATAAGCCTTTACAAAAATCAATACAAAAAGATTTTGATTATCTTCTTAAATACATTGAATTTTTTTCTCTGTGAAGTCCAGCAAACAAACAAAAATATTTGACACTGTAAAATCCTTTTCCACTCTTGACCATCAGAGAAGTCTATTGAATAGTGTCTCAAAGACCCTCTTTTATTCACACCCATTTATACTCAGTCCTGCTCTTGGTGACCAAATTTTGAATTTGCTGATAAAATATTTCTGTGTTTTCATGAGTCACAATTTTTTCAGCCATTTCCCTGGTTTCTCCAGATAAACTCCTTCAACTACATCTTTCAATTTCAACTTGCATACAATGATAGTCAAGAAGCAACCACCTGTGTTCAGGGACATATGATGGGACTGAAGAGGACAGGAGGTAGAAACTTCCTCCTGTCCACACTTTTCACTGCCCACCATCACTCCAGTGTACAGGGCTGTAGAGAAACTTGCAGCCAGCCTATCATATCTATGATTTTTAAATACTGCTTTAGATTTCATGATATGAAAACTAAATAAATTTGAGTAAAATTTAAGCTACCACACTAGAAAGCGTTTGCATACCAGTTCAATAATTAATTACTTTTTAAATCAGATGATTAGATACCCTCAGGAGTGGAATGTGAATTCACATAATCTGGGAACTGTTTTGCTGAGCTCATCCAGATACCTCTTTTTAAGCTGCAGGTTTCAACATTTTTAATCACATACCTGGCAGATGAAACATTATCAGTTTTCATTATTATTAAGTGCCTATGTTTGAGTTGAACAAATATGGAGACAATACTTGAAGAGCAAAGAAACCAAAACCAACTCCAAAAGAAAACCCACAGAAACATCAATGCCTGCATTCTGGTTCTGAAAAAATACCTCTATCACCTAATAGAGCAAAAGCTTTCTGATCATAGTTTTCCCAAACATAAGGAAAGCAGTAAACTATGTAAATACAGTATGACGAAAATGCCAAATCTAAACAGAATCACAAGTGAACATCCATGAAAATTTTGACAAGAAATAATATAAATAGTGCACTGAATTGTCTTCAGTTTATAATTACCAACTAGTCATAAACCACAGACACATAACCCCTTGCAATGCAATTGCCCAGCTGCCACAGTTCACTACAGAAAGAGAGCTCACAAGGCTATTATTTCCCTTTTTCCAGTGCATTTTTGCAACATATTTTTTGGTTTTATCTTTGGAGTCCAGCTGGAAGCATGCTTCTGTTGCCAGCTGGTTTTCCCCTATCAACTCCCTCCCTTGTGAAGGGGAAATGCAGAACAGCAGTGCAGTGGTGGGAGAAGCAGGAGGGGAAAATACAATCAGAAGCAGTAATTCTACCAGAGCTGTGTACTAGGCAGCATCTTTTTAGTCATAATAACTCATCAAATGCACCTCATCATAAGCTATTACACACCACACCTCTCACAAGAATAGGCATGTTTGCAATGTTTCCACACTCTCATTTTACACAAGAAACCTTTGTTCTCCTTGTCTCAAAGTAACAAATGAAAAATAAATGAAAGTCAGCAAAATTCATACTACAGCACATTTGTACAAGTAGTTTTTCCAAGTATGCCCAAAAGGCATCTAGAGAAGAGTAACTAAATTAATTTCAATTACCTGATCTTCTGAACAATAAACAAAAATCAGCATAAAGTTTCAGTAATAAAGTAGTCAAGTATGAGTAAGGAAGCTCAAAACCTAGTTCAGTAGTCTCAAAGTCAATTTAAAAGGAAAATACTTTAGGAAATCCCCACCTGAAAAGGAAAGCACTCCTTTATTAGACCAACTCAAGTTGACAGAGTAGAAGAAAACTGCATGGCACTTTTTAAAGTTCAGCTTTGCAGATAGGAAAGGCTAAAACTCTCTTCCACTGAAGGTAAATCATAGGACCCAAAGTAAGGATTATCAAAGGAGAAAAGCTGCCTTAAGGGTTATAGGTATACTATGCTCCCACTAGCAATTCTTCATATTAATAATCTTTACACAAGAAATTTCTCTAAGAGCAGTTTTCCAACATTTAGCTCCAAAAAAGAGCTTTTAAGATACAATAAGCTTTCTGGTTTTGTCTTATTGACAGAGTAACAAACCTCACAGTTTGCTACATATAAATATTATTTTCTTTTATATTCTCGGGTTTACCTTTCACTGTAAGAGTTAGCAAAAAATTAATTTGCATTCTAAAAATTCTTTTCAGACCGTCAAATTCATATGCCAATGTTTTCAGCTATCAAAGTAATGTGCATAAATACTTGATTCGTATTTCTAGAATTAGAAGTTGAAGCAAAGATTTTGATAATGGAAACAGACTTTGAGTCTCTGGTTTACCTGCTGAACCTCTTCCTGGGAAACTGTGGAGCTGGAGAAAACACATCCTGCATGCAGATTTCTTGGCTGTGCAGTGTCACACATCACCCAGGAGCTGTCACTTCAGCAGAAGGAGCAATATCAACTTAAGCCTATGTGGAAAGCAGAACATCCAGCAAAGAATACATTAGCTTCACAGTTAAGGACAAGAGGAGTCAACCATAACCCACAGTCATTGCAGCCATTTCCTAATTAGAAGGCAAAGGAGAAGAGTACTGAGAATAGGTTAGGGCAACCAAAGGTCTGAACTTACAGCTCAGCTAAACACTGCAGTTATCTTCCAAGTGTTGATACCCAAAATATCCATAGAGATTTATATCTAGGCAATACATAGGAACTAGGCAACTTATATCTAGACAATGCCTAAGGAACTGCACACACAAAAAAACTCTCAGAAGTCTGCAAGTTGAAGATAGTCCTCCTAAACTATAAAGAGGAACAGCGAGAGTCACAGGCCTAGTACTGAAGCCTTTAAACTTTTGCTGACCTTACAACCATATGGCCAGAAACTTTCTCCTGGAATTTGGCCTTGAAAACACTGCTCTGCCAACTGAGAAAGGAGCAGGCACTTGTACTGCCTCTCGCTGAAGAAACGACAGTAATTTCACAATTATAAGCTGCACCTGATTATAAGCTGATTATAAGCCGCACCTCCCAGTAGCCGGGTAGACCATGGGTTTTGTCCATATATAAGCCGTACCTGAATATAAGCCGCATTTTTTTTTTTTTTTTTTTTTTTTTTAAAGCGAGGATCCACTTGTAAGAAAATAAAAAATTAGTAACAGAATTGCTGCCAGCTGGGTTTGGTGTCAGGTGCTCAAGTTGCAAACAGTTTTCATAGACCAGTGAAGCCTTTAAAGGCAGCCCCAGGCGCCTTCCCTGGCCGGCTCTCACTTCCGGGTTGGCATTTCACTGGGATTTGCCCATAGATAAGCCGCACCTGAATATAAGCCACGCTACTGGGGTAGGCTGGATTCTTCAGTGAAAAAGGTGCGGCTTATAATCGTGAAATTACTGTACTTACTCATCCAAGGCAGAGACCTTGGATTTCAACCCTAAACCCACTCCCAGCTACAAGATATTGTGATTGAAGGATGCTCCCAAATGTTTCCTCAAGAAGCAAATAACAATTTGAGCATGGATTTGGCAACAGAGAATACACCTGGTAATCAAGATACCATCTTCCCTCACATTCAGGATTTGCTCTGATGCCTGCTCAGAGGAGCAGAAAGCAGAGGGAAAGGGAGCTGCACACACTGTCCTGTGCACGACATGCTCAAGTGAGGCCAGCAGGGCATTTCTGCACAAGGGGCTCAGCTCCAGCCTGCCACCAGCAACAGAGAAGTTGTCTGGCAGACATTTTGTGGCCAGTGGCTTTGGGCTCCTCCATGGTGAGACAAGCACTGAATGAGCCATTTTGAGAATTCAGATATTTTGGTACTGTGTGCTAATTAAGCACGTTAACCCAGCTGTGGAACACATTTAACAGAAATACAGCAGCTTGATCAGTCTTACATTGGGCTAATTTTGTTATGATTGTTTTAAATGTCTACTAAAAATTATCTGCATATTTTAAGTGTGATTGAAAAATTAATTATATTTCTTATACAAACAAATGGCTCTTAGCATTTTTAAAAAGGTCCCTGGATTCTATAAAAACTGGAAATGCCATCAAGATACATTCACAATTATGAACAAATTTGTTTGCAGATTTACCATCAGCATTACTTTTTCTGAGTTTAATTTTAATATTACATCATTTTAATTCTCAGCATGGCAACTGTGCACAAACATCACCTGGGGGTGAATGCTGGGGGTAGCTGAGCTGCTTTACAGAAACTCTGCTGGGTGGTGTTCTGTGCATGTGCAAGGCAGTGTGACATCAGCGCTTAGATCTGACTGCAAGCAAACCAGTTCTTTAAAACAGAGGAATTTCTAAATTCACAGAGCTAAAGGTCTGGCAAATGAAGAACTAAATTACAAATACCACATCAACTGAGCATAAAAGCATTCCGTATAATAGAAGATACCCACACTTTGAGACCAGAGACCAGTTGAACTCCTTAACCATGCAGGATGGCAAAGCATTTGTTACATAACAGCAACTTCACATGGCATTTTTATATCCTGCCATCTTTTCACTGAAGAACAGAAGATTAGACTTCTACCAACTCAGAGAGACGGGGAACAGAGCCAGCAGCAATATTTAGCACAGAGTGACTGATTTCTGGCACCATCTAGCTTCTCTGCAACAGGAATCTGGCAGCCTGGAAGGTGCTTTTCAAAGACACTGATTGAATAATTGATACTAGTGCTATACAAAGGCTCAAGACAGCACAAGAAAGAATAAGAAATAAAGTAGTTTTGGGGCTGAAGACCTACTCTCTCTTTTTTTCTCCTAATAAAGGTTGTGAGGTGAAAATCCTGGGCAGATGACTAAAGCCAAGAGAATGCAGACTCTGTTCATCATTCAGCTTCTGACTAGGCAATTCTGCCAAATATCTATAATATATATGAAAATATTAGACACAGAGAAGCCATAATGCAAGCAAGATTATTAATTGTTCATTTTCATGAGACATGGTATATTTTGAAAAGAACAGATTTGTTTTGACCAGTGGAACTACTACTACTTCCACTCAGGAACAGCAAAATTCCAACAATTATTTGTAACTTTTAAGATAGTGGGTTTATACTCCTTCATTGCACTTAAGGGGTTTTGCACACTAGACACTTCAATCCACAGCCACCAGCTCTGCATGGAGAACTGCTGACCATTTAAGAAAAGCAGCCATGTTTTGTGCTGAACATTAACATTCATTAACTGATGAGGTATACAGCCTTTTGATGCTTGTGCTGTGCAAAATTTTCCAGAAACATATTTCCTTGTCAGCGTGAGGACATGTTTACAGACTCACACGTTGGTAAAGCAGAAAAGAAGACAAATAAGATTGGTTTATATCCTTGGTAGAGAAAGAAAGAGCATAGAAAAAGGAGGGGAAAAGAAAAAAAAAAATCTTTCTGGACTATACCAGACAATCAAGCACAGTCTCTCCAATTCAGAACTTTTTTCCAATTCCCACAGTGTAACTTTCTTTCCATTTGCCTGAAATCACCTGTAATGTGCTTCAGGAGCTAATCCCTACACATTTGGTTTACTTGGCCCAGGCCCAATAAAAGCAAGGATTCTCAGATGCATTACAAACCCAACCCACTTTCTCACTTCGTCTTTTCAACTGCATGTGACCACAGCTACTGAAAATAGAAAAGTAGCTACATTTACACACAAGTATAGCATAGGAGTCTCCTAGATGGAAAAAACGGAACATAGTTACATGCTTTTTCCTATGATCCACTTAAAGTAATATTTCTCTCCCTCAGGGTCGTAACGCATTCAGTTAAAGCAGTTTCTCAGTAAAGAGGTCGAGGGCTGTTCTGCAGTTGATTCATTCATGATCAGCTCTGGTTTTGTGATATCATCCAATTACTAGAGTGTAAATGCAAGGGAGGCATAGCTGTCTATGTGTTTTAATGTATTTCAAAGGTGTTTTATTTAAAGAAGTGTCTAACCATTCTCTTCTCCCTAGATATGCAGGCTTTGCAGACTCCACATTTTCCACTCCTTTTGGTTATACTAAGAAGGACCATATATTTTCCATGACATAGAGACATGTGATGACTGAAGATTAGTAAGTCAGTATTTGGTGTGGCATGAATAAGAGTATCCAAGGGGGACGGAATTTCAAGATTTAGATCTAAGAACTAAAATGCACCCAATGTGAACCAGGCAGAAGTCTTAACCAAAATTTGAAACTACCCTCAAAGTCAGCACCCATTATTTGAAGACACTTTATACTCTCGGAACAGTTACAGATCAAAATGAAAGAGCAAGCAAAGAAAACTGAGTTAATGAGAGCAAAGCACAGAACATGTTCATAGAGGGGAAAGGGAAATTGAGACATCTGTCTTTAACATCTGACTTGGGTGTCTCTTAATGGGTTTATATTCAGTTGTTATTCAACTGGAATTATAAGGAATGAGTTTTCTGGGTTAGAAGGCACCCACAGGGATCATCAAGTTCCCACTTGAGTGAAACACCCATAGGGAAGTGAACCCACAGCCTTTGTGTTGGTACCACACTCTCACCATGTCCAGAACTAAAGTATCTTGGGCTATTGCACAGTGTTCGCCTGACAGACAAACTCCAAGGAATTTATCACCAAGATTTCAGTGATATTGTTACACTCAGATTTCAGTCTTCAGTGATGCACAGAAGAAAAGCACTGGGATTTTCAGCAGCAATTCCCCTGAGTGTCAAGGATAGAAAAGTTTTTTAATCCCTTAGTACTTTTGAAATTCTCTGCATGCAATTTCAGGGTAATATATTGTTTTAAAAAGCCTGATAGGACATTCTAGAGAAAGCAAAAAGTTAGATCATCTGATATGTACACATGCAAATATCTGTCTCCTGCATTATCATGTACCAAAATGTTGCAAATTTAGAGAACAACAAAAAAAGTCAAAAGTCAAAGCCATTAGAATGTACTGCATTTTTGTAAATATTTGCAGAAGACACATTATGCAGGTGATCCAATATAATCATAAAGAGCTGAATGACATTCTAATCCTGACGTTCGGGATTAGGTGCTTGAGGACTGCAAAGAAGGCAAAGAACAGAGGAGACAGCAAAAATGCTAAAAGCATTATAGGAACCTTTATATTTTATATTCAGGTGGAGTTTGTCATGAGCAGCCCACTCCCTTTTTGCACTGAATAATTCCCAGCATTTTCATATCACATCTCAGATACACATATCAAAGACAACTCTCTAATCTTGCAAGTGTGCTTAGAGAAAAGGAAGAGGAGAGCAAAAATACCAATAAACTCCCCCTTTCCCTCACCTTACTGGCCAATACTTCTTGCTTTTCTATAATACCTGAGGAATTCTCCTCCTAGACAGAGGAGAAGACTGAAAGGAGGTGACTGACTTGTATGTGCATCCTATTGTGCTTTTATTTTATAATTTAAAATTGATTTTATATATATATCTCCAATAACAGGAAAAATTGCAGTTCTAGACAAAAAAGTGTCTAGGGTCTGCTACTTTTACTGGCTCGTTGAATGAATTTTATATTAGACAGGAATCTGGATCTCAGAAATCAGTTGTCTTCAAGTTCCTCCCAGTTTTTACCTCTGAAGTATGGTGAATAACTATTTCAGTTTTTGTTCTCCCTCCTCACCTCACTGTGTTTGACATTAGATTAGCAGTGCTGTGCACACCATGCCAAAATGCCACTGAGCTCAAGACAGGACTCTCAAGTGCCAAGGGAAAATAAAATAAAAATCTACACTTCACAACAAGAAAATTAAGTTCCAGAAACATGAGATTGCTTATATGCTTTCTTTGGCCATATTCTATCCTTTCTTCCATCCTATTCACTAATTTATTTCTTCCTCAGTCTTGTAGTCCATCTCCCAAGCCTTCAATGCCAGCTTTGGAACCTTAACCAGTCTCAATTGATAGGTTGAGGTCAGCTGCCAGAGCCATTGGATCAGAAAGATCAGAACACATTCACCCCAAGTCCAAGTGCAGTGCCCTATTCAGACAGCTATGCTGTCTGCTAGTTATCAGGTGGAATTGAAAACAAAAGTTATATTAAAAGACAGCATCAGGGTCATTATTTCTCCTTTCTGCCCCACCTCCTCAAGTGCCTGAGGTCATTTTCCACAACAAAAATGAAAGCCCTCCTTGAAAGGAAAGTGTTTTTGTGCTAAACAGCAGTGGTTAAATTTCTTGCAACTAATTAGTTATTCAAGTGAAAGTATAATGATCCTCCAACGTGATTGAAAGTGCTTCAATTGAGTTTCCTGCTAACAGCATACTTCTAGAAAAGATACAATAAATCAGCAGGGTTATGGAAATGTTTAAACAAAAGCAAGTCTATGACAGGAACCCATTAAAGATATAGCCATGTAATATTTATGCACCTAGCTGACTTGTGCTTTTAACCCAGCACTTTCAGCTATAGCTTTTTAGCACCTGGGTCATGTTCAGTAAGAATGAAAATGACCCTATCTGCTAAGAGCCAGCACAATGTCTCTGCTTTAGGTGTTCAGAGTACAGAGTTACCATAGGGCTTAAGGGATGGAACTGCCCTCCAAATGGAATTTCATCCAGATATTTCTAAATAAAAATACAAATAGAACACCTTTGAACAGCACAGAAAATGTAATCTGTGAACTTCACGCTCCCTGATAACGTTTAGCAAGAAAGGAGGCAGATACTGACACAAGACTGGTTTATAAATTCAGGGAGGCACTGATGGAGAAACAAAACTGCTCAGAATAGCCAATATCACCTATGATTGTTAGATTGGGATTTGTGATTAAGAATGATTACTGGGATGGTGATAGGGGATCTCTTGAGACTTTAACAGAAAGTTCTGACTGTGTAAAATGCCCTTCACTTGCTCCTAAACCTACAAATTCATTACTGGGCTTGTATTTAAATGTATTGGGTGCTGCAGAAAAGCAAGACCCTGTGATGGAAAAATGCATTTTGATAACATTTGAGGCTTCTGGGTGCTACAGATGTCCAGATCTGTTTAAATCTCCAAAACAAAGAGATATTTCACTTTTTTCACATTAAACTGTCTGCATGTGTGCTTGCATCCTTTTTTTAGGTGGCATATAAGTGGACATGAAGCAAAGAGAATGGCTTAATAAATTAATGTATTTGGCTGTACATGCTCTCCCTCATTCACTCATTGTTATCTCAGTCTTCCTACAGTTTTAAAATACAGAATTTGGATTCACAAACCGATTTGATTCGAGGAGTCATGAAATTTCCTGGCCTACCTTTCCTTGCTGCAGCAAGCAGCAGCCAAAAGGAAAACCTTGCTGCTGTGAGGCTGGAAAAAGGAGACTTCAGGGAAAGATATAGGAAGTGCAGTTTATTTGGGACTCTGGGAGGTGGAGATTGAAGGACAGAGACAAGGAAACCAGACATCACTCCCTCTTCCCACTAAAATCAACTTAGTCTTCATGATAGGTTTTTGGACCAATGACCGCTTTCAACTCACACCTTCTATTGGAAAAATAAATTGGGAGTCCAGCTTTATTTTGTCAATAGAAAGTTTAAAGTGGTCACTGGAGCACACAGCTTTTCAAAGGGTATCTGAGCTCGACAAGGACGAGGAGGATGTTGAGAAAGCCACAAAAACACAGGCAGATTACAAACCATTAAAGGCCATGCTGTTTTAAATAATAAAGATAAGGCCTTTAGAACAATTCTGGTAATTTCTATTTATTGTGGGCCATTTTTCTTTATAAAAATATGTATCACTTAAAAAAACCTCTGGCAGAGCAGGAAGAGGTATTTTGTGTTTGTGTGTGTTGGTCTTGATAAAAAAGAGCCACCAGAAAATAGTAAACTAACTAGGCATTTGCTCCCTGACTACTTGGGATTATGCTTCACATTTGTGCTGTAAATCATTGGCTCCTGTACAAGTAATTGTACTCCAATGGGTTTTGCTATGCTAAATATTTAAACTGTGTGCCCAGTCCTTCAAAATCTGAGCTTATTCTGTGTTCAGAGCTTTTCAGAGTTGAGTCAATAGCATATTTGTTTTGAATGGCTGCTCCTAGATAACAGTAACAAAAATCCAAAACTTGTTTACATCATTTATCATGCCTAAGAGCTTAGCTTGAGACATTAAAAAAGCCACACAACAAGCAAGCAAAAAAATGCAATCCTTTAGAATAGTCTCTACTGGTGAAAAGAAGTTACATCAAAAAGCAAAAGGAATGTTTTGCCAACTCTGAACCAAGAATTGCTTTGTTTTTAAACTGGATCAACGACTGGCTGGAAAGTCTTCAAGGAATTTCCTCTTCTCCCTGAAGACAGTAATGAGCTTTTCTAGTGCCCCAGACTTCATGTTGTAGTGATTGCAAGGATTGTGGGTCCTAAGCAGAAACCCTTGTTCATCAGAATGTGCGAAATGTCAAAAATATCAAGGAGTCAAAACAAAGGAAATCAGGTAATTCCATCAATGCTAGGAAAACTGTTCCCAACTGAGCAGTACTTTCAGCTCTAGCCGGCAGTTACATCACTTGTGTAGCAAATGTCCCTATTTTCTTAACTTGTATTGTTACCTTAAGAACAAGACTTCAGTATTTACGTACAGACACTCATGGAGTGTTCTGTGCATTCTCAAATTGCATTTGCAGTCTAAATTCTGTAAAATGTGGTGATATTTTTGGGAGCAAAGATGAAGCATAATTTCTCATCTGATTCAAATTACACATGAAAAATACCAAGGATGTTAACAACAAATAGATTTACGTGCAGAAATTTCACAAAGGAAAAAAATGCAGAAATGCCAAAATACAATTACAGCAAAGGAACTAATGCAACCAGGCAACGATTTACCATCCTCACATTTTCAGAATCACAGTTCTAATTGTTAGAATCCAGTGCAGGGTAGTAGACGCAGTATTTGAAAAAAAACAAGTCTTTCATATCTCTGTGCTACCTCGAGAGCTCCTGATACCTAATCTGGAAGCAGACAGAACTCAAAAAGGTGCCTCTATTCCAGTGGAGACATGACTTCCCCTCCAAGGGCCTGGGGCACTGTGCCTCAAATGCTAATAGCTCAAACCGTGTGCAATAGCCCTATATTGTTTATATAGCACTTCACATGTTCAAAGCGCTATGAGATATCAGCCATCACTACACTTTTATGAGGCTGTAAGTATTACCCACTAAACATCAGGGTTCAAATGACTTGCTCTTGATCAAAAGAAACTTTGTGCAGCAGGACCATAATTATTTGAATTTGGTAATTCTCGCAGCCCATTCCTATGGCAACACAGAACGAAGAGGGGGATGGGATATTAAAGCCAATTGCTATTGCACTCAGCTCTGGCAGCAAGGTGGACATGTGGAGGATCTCTTAAGCAAACCTACACTCACAGCATTTTAACAGAAAATTCTAGAAAATTATTTAAAAATCAGGAGCAAAAATTAAACAAAAGGTTTTGAAAGCCCACAAGCATGTTTTTCTAAATGTGTCTATTTCACATATTCACTGTGAAGAACATAAAAGACAACATGCAAACAGTACTGAAGTACTGCAGAAATCCTAAAAAGGGGTTCTGAATTCTGAAGCAGTTTGGGAATTTTTATACCAAGAAGATTAGTAGGCAGCTTAAAAGCAAGTCCATTTTCTGCAGAAAATGAACTACAGTCTCGTGTCTTATGGCTGACTACAGAAGGACTCAACTTTTAAAAATATAGACTGTTTTTACTCTCCATTTTTATACATATGTTCTCCCCATGAAAATTTAACTACACTGACATTTATATCGCTAGTCTCGAAGTATCAAGTCTCTGTTCCTGAAAAAGGATACAAACACAAAAGGAGATGTTGAAAAACAACCAATGTCTCCACAGTACATATGACAACCAAATAAAGGCGACATAAGTGCTAAACAGGATAGATACTGAAGATTCAATCACTTTATCCAGAATTCCTAACACAAAGATTTAAGACAGAATAAGAAGATTCTTATCCTCTGCCTTTCCATCCTGTGCCCATCCTATTCTACAATATTGTCTTTCCCATCTCTTACATTTTGCCTCATACTCAGCTCTAGCTGCCACACATTCAATATGTTTTCTGAGCACAGCTTCACAGCTACTGGTCTTAGAACCTGGCCTGCAGAATCACGTGGGAAATAGATCATATTAATAAGACAAAAATGTAGACCACTACACACAGTCCAGATTCAGCAAATAAGAAAAGGATGCCTGTTTAAAGCTTTCAGAGGAAGGGGGAGGAAAAGAAATTCTCTTCAAAGACAGCAATGAGTGCAGAGGGAATTACTAACATAACCTTTTGTGTTTTAGCCCGGTTGTTCCTGTTGCTATAAATATTTACCCTTTATCTCACAACTTTTGCTTGGCACAGGCCACACAGAACTAACTCTATGCCAAACTGTGGTTTCAATTTTTACTGTTTTGACTAACATTGCCTGAAAAGTTAAATTACTGAAATATTTGCTAAAATAATAAAGTTTAAGTATAACATCAATAGGTGAGCATTACTTCATGGACATTAATGTAAGAACCAGTTACCATATTCCATCTACTGATCTAAAGAACAGATGTTTGCAAATGATTTATGGACACTGAAATATGTGCATATCTTCCATAAATAGTAATGTGTTCCAGTAACAAAGAGTGGAGAATTGTGATCCAAAAGAGGGAAATTGCAGACAGTATTAGAATTTATGTACCAATTTCTTGGCTTTAAATAAAATGCAAATCTCATAGAGCCAGGGTCTGCATCCTGTATGCTGGAAAAGTGCTTACAATTTCAAACAGGACTAACAACATGAAGTAATAAATTGCAGTTGGGCTCAAAAGGGCAGATATAAAAGTCTGCTTTAGAACACGAGTGCAACTATGGTTTGTTAAATAAGAGTAACAATTTATATTGATTGAGACACAATAAATCCAAACAGTAAGCAAAAAGTCAATATTACTGTGTGTACTTTCACATTAAATTTGGACTTGGAAGCTTCTTTAGTATCAAGATTTAATAAAATACTAATCAGGCAAAATTCTAATGGGCAAAGCATAGTTTTGAGCTCTGCAATTAAATTATTTTTGGAAGTGCAATCAAATATTTGATTGAACTAATATCACTGCTGCTCCTCACATTTGTTCTGTTCCTAAATTAGCTTGGCTAATCAGTATCCCACCTCATAGCCTGTGTTGTAAACATGTAATATTAGCTGATGGGTTTCATTTCAAGAGCACAGTCAATTTTTTGACAGCACGCTTCCTCAAAAACTTAGTCAAAGCCTACAAACACATGAAGCAGAATGTCTGGAGATGTCACAGTTCCTGGGCCATCAGAACTCTGATAAGACTGAGTGAACTTCAGATCACCCTGTGGTGGCTATACATGTCAAAAAAGTTTTGACTTAGCTTAAAAATCAGTTTTGTGGATAATATTTCACCTCCAAGTGTTTTCTGTTTTTCCACTCTCTTATTCTATAAGGAATGTACAAAAAAGCAGCCTTGTAGAATGCAGAATTTAAACAAGGCATTCATCGTTTTTTTGCTCCAGTCTCAGGCTGGCATGCATTAGTGCTTCAAGATGTTATGCAGCTGCTACTTTTCCCCAGAGATGGCTGTACTCCAGTAAATGGTGAAATACTCCCTCAAACATTCTTTTTTTCTTTTTCCCCCAGTAGAGGGTAACAGAGATGCTTCCATAGGTCTAAGGCAACATGAAAACATGGTGATTGTGTTGTTGGATTTCTTAAAAAATACTAGCCTTAGATTTACTGCATCAGTAATTAGGAGCTGATGCTACACTCCAACACACTGCAGAAACAGCTGCAGTTAGTGTCTGTAGAATACAGTGAGTCTTAGATTACAGTGATTGTTATTTGATTCTGTTCTTGCAGTTTTTTAGGATCACAGATGAAACAAATACCTTTCATTTTGTTGTCTTGATAGCCGCACAGATTTTTCAGTTCAGCATATAACTCGAAGTCATCTAAGAACAAATTGAATTTCTAATAACTACAGTCAACTGGATTTAATTCCTTTCAGTGGAAGCAGATCCTGTCAATACTTACTGAGATTTAGTATTACTGCTGATTTATTGAAAGTAAAATGTCAATACAACATGAAAATCTGTCATTTTAGAAAGGTTTAATAAAAAAGATGAACACAACACACAAAAATTGAAAATATAAGAACTAATAACTTATCATTCTAATTCACTTTTTTCCAGATGAGCGTCTGGTGTCAGCTGGTTCAACGCAGATGCCACTGACATCAATGGAGCTGTGTCAGTAAGAATCTGATCCCAAGTGTGCTGCTGCCAATTTTAGACCTGCCACTAGAATTCACTTTTGCACGGCGATTAAAAAAACACATCCACACACTGCATTTCTTCCTGTCCCCAAGTGTATTACTGGAAGTCTGTTGACAGACTGTGGGAGAGGGCAAGTGGAAGGTGGAAGTAGCCAACAACTGCATCCATGAGATAACTTTGCAGTATCAGTACAAACACTGCTCTGCTGTCTTCCTTTTATACAAACGAATATTTGGCTTCAGAACATTTTAACTCCACCTTCCAGTAACAAACAATTCCATGTCAACAAAAGATGCTGTAAACCACGCGGAGTATCTACCTTACTAGTTAGCATGGTATTATAACCAGTATACAAGCTGGACAGACTGCTTTGATGCGCCATTAGAAAAAGTACTTCAAGCTACAGGAGCCCCAAGGCTGAGTTTGTGTCTTCACCTATTTGTTCCTAAGAAATCTCCCTGCTATAGCAGCAGTAAGATTGGAAACAGTTCTGAGGCAGCTGCTTGAAGTGGCCTGCAAGCCACACTTCTATCCGGATGATATCTTTCGTATCTCATCTAGCCATTGTGTGGGCAAGAGAAGAGGAAGAAAGGAAAAGGTGGGGCAATAAGCAGAGCAGTACTTGACAACTCCACAATTTCTAAGCAGGGAGAGGGAGCTTTTGCCTCATTTTTACAAAAGGCAGTTGTTAACATGAGTGCATTGTGTAATAGCTGCCCAGTACAATGAGGCTGGAATGTTGGTCTTTTGATTCAACATAGCAAGGTCAAAATGGAAAAGGTAATTAATTAGATCTGAAGATGCAGTTCACATAGTATTGAAGTAAATGTCTATTTGTGCAGCACAACCATATCTTCAATTTAGGTCAGGCCATCAAGAGAAAAAGGACTGAAGATGAGATGCTCTACTTCACACAGTTGCCCTCTGGAAGGACTTGCAAACACAGTCACTTAAATTAAGTACAGGTCATCAGAGAAGATATCTAATCTATTCCTAAGACAGGCAGCTCTAGCAGCCCAAATCCCTATGGCCTTTGCAGCGACACGATGAACTACTTCCTCATGTTCCTCTGTCAATTCATGTTAGGTTCCAGTTTTTTTAAAGCGATATTTCATGTACATCATGACCCTATTGCTCAAAGCAAGGAAAGTGCTTTGGTTTATTTATGACCTACTAACCTTAAATAAAAAAAAAAAATACATCCAATCTGAATGTTCACATAAGCCTGCAGATCTGAGATAAAATTTAAAATAAAGCTGGCATTTGTAACAGCTAGCTAAGCCTAGTGAGGGATTTAAAAAAAAAAAAAATTGAAAACCAGATGAAAGAAGATGAAAGCATATTTACCCTGCATAACCTTCACACATCAGGAATGAGGGCTGGAACCCAGAAATACCTTTTGTACTTAGAAGTTTCAGCCTATTTCAGAGGCTAGGTGACCAATGAAATCCTGAGGTTTTCCATGAGGGGGGTGTGGGGAAGCAATAATGACAACCTGTGAAAGTAATTCTTTCTAAGATGTAATCTACCCAGCCATAAGCTCTACACAGCTCCTCTCCTTCCCCTGCACCCTATACCAATTGCCAGATATCAGCCAGGCAAGCCCCCACACTGACATGTGAAGTGACAGATGGAAACAGGAAATAAGGGCATAGGAATGAGTACTGAAAGAAATTACGTACAGAAAGCAAGTTAATAATGGGGCAGATCTTAAACACAAGCAACCCTAAATCATAAAGTTAATTTATTTGGCTAGAACAGTGTTTAAGAGATCACATGCACATAAGACTAAGTTGGAGAGCCTTATTCTCTCGTAACTTGTGTACAGAGGTCTTTTCCTAATATCCATGGAATTAAATCTTTGATATTTCAGCACAAATAAATGGAGAAATAAAAATAATCAAAGCTAAAGTATTGGCATCAAATATCCTGTGCTGCTGTATTGCGAAAGAAAGGCGGGCTGTCAGATTTAATTAAAATCTATTTGATTTAGCTATATTCATAACCACAGTGGCCTTCGTAAATAAAACATCTAATCTACCATAAAGAAGAAAATTAGATGATTCTATTCTTGTGTAGTTCTCCACTATGCTATATTACTGACTTTCTTTTAGGTAGATGGAAAACACAGTTGAGTTAAATGATGTCATAAATACCTCTATAAGCAGAGTAACTAGTTGAAACAAAGTCAGGACAAAGTCCTTGTCATAGTGTTTGTTTACAAAATAGGCTCGGGCAGCACACTGATGTACTCAGGGTTCCCTTAACACAAGTACAGGCACAACCATAACCATTTATAAATCTTATAAATAACAACAGACAGATGAGAAAGAGGGCATCTAAGCAAAGGATAAGGTAAACAAACAAACAGCAATTCATAAGTGAATGAATTAGTCACATAATTTCAGCACAGTTAAGAGCAGACATAGCAGAAAAGAATTCTGACAAGCTGAGCTTCAAGAACACCTCCTTCGTAAGAACTCCATTCACAAATGAAAATAAGGTAAAATTTCTGGATTACTATGTTTTGCCTTCTTATCCAGCCTCTAAAACTCTTCTACAACACAAAAATTACAACCTTAGCTTTTAAAAAAAATATTATTTATTTTTATTATAATTAGGACAATTGAGTTGGAAAGCTCAGAAGATTAGGAAAAAGTGGTGCATTACTGTGGAAATCGTTAAGAATAAGGACTTCACTGTGTGATGATCAGCTAGATGTGCACAGCATGGTGACATTTTAAAAAATGAAAATAAATATAGGTTAAGCCTTGCTATACACTCACCTTTTTTCCTCATGGAAACTATCAGAACAGATTCTGCAGGTGTGAAAACTTGTAAGGAAAAAAGGCCTTCCAAGATATTTTTTGAAAAATTCAGTCTTCTTTAAAGGAAATTTATTTTTCATCAATCCTGAACAAGTTTTAATCCAATTGAATCATGTCAATAGAAGAAACTTTGCTAAATTGAGCAGTCTCTAATTGGCAACACTAATTTGCAAAACTCTTAGCCAGCTCTGTTCATTTATGGGATCTCATGTTTTGTTTCACTGTGAAATTCAGTCATGTGAAATAACAGACAACATTAATCCACTTGTGCCTAGATCTCTAACCTTTCTTTTTAAAGCCTGATAACTGAAACATATTTTCTTTTTATAGAAAGAAGTCTGGGAAGCCGCCAGCTCCTTGCAGAAAAGACTGAAAGATGATGGGCAGAGAAGGGTGTTGGTGTCGGTAAGACAAAAATGATTGAAGTTGCATCATCTGTATGATTAAATTCATTGTGTGAATTTTGATTTTCCCCCCTACTTTCAGACATTTGAGGATGCAGTCAAGTCAATGGAGTTCTGTTGTAGTGGTTGCTTCAGTGAACATTCAACGCTGTCGGTGAGTTTGGAATTAAAGTGAAAACCATCGACCGTTGATTGTACCCTCCAGCTAACCATCCTCCTCCTTACTTCATGCTTTCAGGCCTTAACACCGAAGATAGCAACCTAACCATCACATGATGTTTCTCCCTCACCCTGCCAAGCTTTACAAAAAGGTCACAATCAACATTCATTGCTGTCGGTGGGTTTAACTATGTGGACAAGCTCACTGAACAATGAATGCAACTGTGGCCCCACATTGTACAGTTGCTGTTGAGAGGAGCAGCAGCTCTGAAGGCAATAGCGAGAAGCAAACACTTCTTATAAGCTACACTTTTCTGGTCAGAAAAATAATTGGGGGTATCAACTTTTTGCTTGCTTGGTTTTGAGTCTGTTTAACTTAGCTGACTAGAAAAAAAAAAACCACTGCCTTTTTCTGGGGTAGTGTCCTCACAAGGTTCAGTACCACTGAAAATGTGAAAATTCTTATTTAGTATGTATGCAGAAAAAATAACAGGACAGGTTGCTGTGCATATCTACTCCTAAGGACTCTGGCATAAGAGGAAAGATTATTTAATTGCCATTTAAGTAGGCATTGTGGAAGAGTTCAAAAGTTTATTCTATACTTGTCATGACAAACACAGCTGGGAACAAATGGGATTTAAGAGCTACAGATAAAAGTGTTACATCAAAAAATATTAATTAATTTTACATGAAATTGATTATAAGAACACAAATACTACTGCATTTGTTCTTTTTAGGGATCTGAAAGTTGACAGAGAAATTTATATCCAGAAATACTAATGGAAAAGCAGTTAAATTGTAGAGCTACTGTAAACTAAGTACATATGTCATGCTCTGAATTTCTTGATAAGAAAATAAAGTGCAAATAAGCCCACATTTGTGTCCTTATTCCTTTATAACCCTTTATTTACTGGTCAGACACACATAAGGACCAGCCTTTCTCATCTCACACAACTATCCAAGGTAAGTTCAACTTTGAGATTCAATGCAACTCAAATACTCTGCAGCAGTAATTGCTTAAAAAAATCAGGAAAACTCACAGCGTATGATATCACTCATATCATTCTTCTCATTATAGGAGTGTTTAGAAACAGTACTTCATTCTGATTATTTACAAAGTTTCTTTAGCACATCAGTCACTCAAGTTATCTTGTGTACTGAGTTTCCATGTTCACTGTGTAGGAACTGAATAGCATAAAAGTGTCAAGGCTATCACAGGATAATACATCTATATTCACTTATTGAACTGTTACCCATCCTTAAATTGTATAAATGTATTTCAATCATGAAAGTCCTCTCTCCCATGTGAAACATATATAGACCCTCCCCTATCATCCCCCCATCCCCGCCTCAACATCCATGGCCATGCTAGCAAAATAAATACTCAAATTATTTGGATATTATTTTAAATCAGTGTTTGGGAAGATGATCGTTTTTCATTCCAATATTGTCTGGAGAAGAATCCAGTCTGTTGCTCATGGTCAGAGACAGAAGAGTAAAGTATTAAAAGGAAGAGCTGCTATGGATAAGTGATTTCTCAGCAATGCTGTTCAGCGATAAGCTTGTATCTTTGGATTTACCCATTTCTACAAAAATGGGAATTTGAATTACTACAGACATACATATTGCAGGTAGATAAAGATCATATTAAAAGCAAGACTCAGAGGTATACTTTCTGTCTAGAAGGAGAAAATTTCAAATTAAGCTGTGGTTAGTATGTTTTTGCTACAAAACACAGTTCTCTACTGAAACTTAAAAAAACCAGCTCTTCATTTTGTAAAACACCTATTAATGCTAGTTATAGATGCATTTTGTGTTTTTAACAGAGTTACCAGAATAGAAGAATCTGGAATTTCTCAACACTGAAAGAACTAATGTCCTGGAACATGAGTGGTTTCTCCATATATGTTTTCTCTGCTAACTGATAATGCTTGAATGATTAGGATTGAGGAGGGACAGACTCCACTGCAAGAAAAATAAAGTTACATCCTTTTTTAAGGCAGTACTTTTCCTCAAAATACACATCTCTCCTGATTTCAATCATCAATTTGTTCCATACACTTACTAATGGAAGAACAGCTGCTCATACCCTACAAGGTTTGGGTGCAGAAAGCCAGCATTGACCTAGGTGCACATACTCCACTCTCATGACAAATATAAAACAAATATTTGTACCTGGACTAAATTTTTACTGGTTTCTGAAGAAGAGAATCTGCAGCAGTTGTCTTTTTCATGGTGCCTAGGATGGGAATTTATCACTGATTTTTAGTTATACTGTGTTTTCACATAGAAATACAAAAATGTCTCCTTAGTGCACAGATATATAGTACTTCATGCAACTTGCAATCAGCCACTACAGACTAGTTATTTAATGATATTCATTGGAAAAATAACACCACTGTTCCACATCCACAACAAATTTTAGCTTGCACATGTATTTCCTTATGCTTTAAAGCAACAGAATAATCCCAATTTGGCAACAAAAACTGTAATATACTGTGGAAAGTTTTCATGGTAATTTCCATGTTTTTTTGTTAATATCATACATATGTACTCAGTACAATGCCCACAGGCCATAGAAACATTCTAGAAAATTGCTCCTCATAGTCACAGTAAATAATTCACTCACAGCAATGTTTTTAGGTCAAGCATATCAAAGTTGCAGTAAATGCGATGGACCTTGACATAATAGGAGCACTGCTTTTCCAGCAGTGGAGGAAGAGGAGAGGGAATGCATTCCCTCCATGAGAGACCAGCTGCTGCTCTCCAGTGTGCACATCACATGGGACTAAGGGTGTGCTATGAGGTTTGGACTTGTTGGGTTTTTTAATTACCCCTAAGTTCTATTTTTCCTCTCCCTGGCTTCTGGAGTAATATGATTTAAAACATCCAACCCAACAGCTTCTGTATCAATTCTATAACTTCTGCTTAGCAAGTACAGAAATACACTCAGTTTTACCTCTAGAACTACAAGTCGAACAATTCCTGTGATAGAAGTAGTCTATGATATTCAGGACCGTGGCAGGATGAATATGATAGACTTGCTTTTTGGCACAGCTGACACCACCACACTAACATCTCTTGCTTTACAGATGGTGAAGTGATACAGTATGTTAAAGAGTTAAACAGAGAAGTCATTTATAGTTGAAATGGAAGCAATATCTAGACAATTTTAGACTCCAACCATGTCTTTCTGGGAAGAAAAAAAAAGTGATTGCAATCCTGACTTTTAGCTCATCTCATGTAAATAATGTAAATATCTGTTTTTCTTGCCAACCACCTTTTTTTTCCCCTATTAATGTATATCTTTGTTACTTTCCAGATTTATAATGGCAATTATTTTCCAAGAAATTGCACGGTGACACCCAGTACAGAATATTTTTTACATCTTGCCTTCTCTTTTGTTTAGGTTCATATAATTTTGTTTGAGCTTTTCCTTCTTCCCACACATCCTCCTTTAAGTGCAAGTGCCAGAAACTTAGACCACATTCCAAAGAGCCCAGCCAGGGCTAGCTGAAATAATCTGATGTCTCTATTTTACAAGTAATCACTGATCCTTTTAAGCCAAAAAAAGCATTTGTAATGGCACCACATAGTTAACACATTTAAATTTGTCTGACATTATTCCATAGATACAGTGTCCACAAGTTCTTTCCCAGTTTAAAATAGATTATTTCATCCCCTTGAAATGCAACACTTGCAATTTTTTGAACTTCAGAGGGGTTTTTTTCAACATATATCTCTTCCTTCCCCACTACCTCAAAAACCACTAATGTTTTGAAAATTAGTGTCAGAAATTACATGGTAACACATAGTAGTGGGAATGAGCTTCGAATACAAGCAGAAGCCTACCATGATTTAATTTTAAAAACCTAAACTTTCCATTATACTGCATTTCCCCACATTATTTTAGGAGTGCAAACTGCAGAAGAGGCAGCAGAAGCACAATGATTAACTTTTCCTTCTGCCTGCACCTAAAGGGTATTGACAAGCTCAGCACCTCCATGGCTGTACTACAGCCTTCACTTCACAGCAACCAGTAATCACTCACTAATACAAATATGTCTGACAAATGCACGTAAGGGAAGGTTTATGTTTGAGTTTAGCAATTATTGATCTGAGGAGGAAACAGGGCCAGTCTTCAAATTGCACAGCTTTCAAATATACTTCTTATGAAAACTGACAGAAATTCCCAGATTCTACATCTTCTTGAGAGATTGCCTTCGCATTGCCACTAGAAATGAAAATACCCTCCTCCTCCTAGGTTTGGATACAAGCGAACACCAAAAATTTAGGGAAAGCTTCAGCTACAGAAACTAATCCACACAAGCCATGAATTAGAACAGAAACTGTCTACATTTTACAGTAAATCAGAAAAAAGCCCCCAAGTTCTGCAGACACAATATAGGTCCACGGTACATATTCTGATCTTTACTGATTTTACTTCATGAAATACAGCTTCCAAGATAGCCCTAAAATGTTTGATGTTTTAATAAATCTGCTTTAATTTTAAGCAAGTTCACAAAGAGATTATAATGAGACTTGATGATATAAATTTCTGGGTTGTGTTTTATTTGGTGGGGTTTTTTTGCGGGTGGTTTTTTTAATCATCATTATTTTCTCCACTAGGAATGTCACTTTACATCTTTATGATGAAAAACAAGTAAAAAATGGAACAGATACCACAAATCTATGACTCCATTGTTCAGAAGGTTCAAATACCAGATCAGGTAAAGGGGAGAAAGAGCTGGAAAGCAACTTGTGCCTGGCTTTCATAGTAGTGGAAATTTCACCTTGCACTCAAGAGAAATTATAACACACAAACTGTGTATCTCAGCTATGGTGTCATCTCTGCATACCAGCAACTTGTCCCAATAATCATACTGTTCAGCTAATTGATTGCATAGATCTATTATTTAGTGATTAAACAGTTAAATTATTTTACCGCAGGCATTTTGAAACACTGAAACACAAATAAATACAAAAATATTTGTTTTAGCTAGTGAGAGTCGAGTCCAGGTGGTTGCCCTCAAAACTCAGCATCACCATCTGACATGTAAAACATTCCTAATTATTATAGAGTACACCCCGTGCTAATTACTGTGCTTGCCTCCAAATAATGAGCCATGATAAGCCTAGGGTTCATGACAGTAAATTTACATTTAAATGCCATCCAGTTCACTCAGTATCAATATGCTGCTGGTTACCAGACTGACAAACATGATGAAATTAGGCTCCTCCATAGGCAGAGACAGTGAACATGCTCTAGGAGAGGCCACAAACTGCTAGAGGGGCAACGAAACTAAAGGAAATTTGAGAGACATTCAGGATATGACTCTAGGAGAAAACAGGAGGAAAAAAAAAAAAAAAAAAAGAGACATCACTTTACAGACAGCAGCCAGCTGTGGCCTACAGCAAATCTCAAAAGAAATTTTAGTAGACTCTCCAGGAATAGCTCTGTACATCCCCAAAACAATTGCAGTAGATTGTTCCAGAAGTTCATGTGGAACATGGTCTGCTACTACTGAATTCAGATTCTCTGCTGGTTTTGGTAATTTTTTTGATACTTTATCAGTTTCAGTGAATTATGCCAGTTTGTACAAGCTGAGGATTTGGTAAGCCAACACACAAGAGAACTGTAAAATAAGTATGGTCCCACACATCCTACACTATGGGAAAATTGCAGAGGTAGATGTCACTCTTGGGGGAAGGGGAAGAGGAGAAACAAAAGAACATGGACATGAAAAAACATTTCCACCTACAGAGAGAGCATTTCTGCCCATTGACAAACTGTGGGTGCCCCACACAAACAGCACCTGGACACTTCACCACTCCATTGGTGCAGATTACTGCTTTGCAGGTACAAATAAGGAGCTTCAGAACACAACAGGCAGGAGAGTATTTTTGGGCAGAAACATCTCACCCACATTATGATAATCTGGCCTTTGCCACCACATGACAGTCTCCTTCGCTTGATAAAGCTTGAGCTATGTGGGTGGGAAAGAGCTCACAGCTTATTTTTGGCTGACGATGGCTCCCACGGCACAAGTGTATATATGTGAAGCAATGGCAGCCTGTTTCCTCTCTCTCCCTTCACATTGTGCACTTCCCATCATTTCCCATTATTCTGACACAGAGCTAGCAAGTAAGCCACTCATTGGTTACATTTGCAGGGGGAGGGGGCATCTAAGCCAAACATTATCACATCTTTTAAAATACCTCCTGTCACAATACCCAAGGGCTTCTTTATTTCAGGTGCTTATTGGCATCCCCCTCTGGCCTAGAGCTACATATGGACTTCAGATGTGTATCAGCCTTTACAAGACAAGATTTATGTTCTGCACAATTTAGGCAATGCAGGTACATGTACAAGTGCTGGTAAGTGCTGGCTGGAAGGGCTTTCTGGAACTAGCTGACACATATCAAGAGTGAGATAACCAAACCACAGAGCTGCTCAAAGCGAATACCACAAACTGACCGTTAAGAGCAAATTCTAAAAAATAAAACCAACGAAACAAAAAAACCTCCCCTTCTTTATTTCTCCATTGCTACACCACCCATCCCATCAATGCCTTTTGTGGAAGCAGACAAGCACTTAAGACACTTCATTCTTGCAGGAGAAAAATAAGCCAAACCAAAACCAAAACATTGCATTTCCTTCCTCCTTATAGAGATTCCTATCTATATGGGGATGGGATTCCCGCTTTAAACCTTGTATTGAGATTCTAAGGCATTACTGTGTCTATTACTAATTAGTCAGGAGCATTGCTGAGGAGTAAGTCTGAGATATGCATGCCTATGCAGAACTTAGGTGTGCGCCCTTCCAGTGTTAATACCTAACACTAGTGGCTCCTCTCTGGTAAGGTGAGTACCAGAGTTACATTTTCCCAAAACAGAAGTCTTTCCACCTCATTCATTTTCTGTGAGGACACCATCAGATCAGCTCAGGATACTCGTGACAGAATTATTTGCCGGGAGGATATACCATTCTTAGATGAACTGCAACCAAAAATTAATTTAATCAAAGGGCCTACAAATAATGGATCATGTTTTAAGGACTGTTTGTAGTTATCAAAGCAGATTATTTTGCCTCAAGTCTACAAAGAAATTCGGACTTGGATCCCAAATCAGTAAGATCACATTAACAGTTTGCAGCACATGAACTCCCAGATGTTGGAGCCCCAATCCTCCTCTAAGAGGAGGATCCACAGTTGAACAGGAACACTTGCTGAGAAAAGAGCTTGGTATCTCTGCATGGCACCCAGATATTGGATGGCTCCTGAGCTGACTGCAGTTGATGTACCTTCATCATCATCAGAATCTGTAAGGGCCACTGTTAAAGTGAACACAGCCTGCACAGAGCACTGCAATATGAGCTCAGGCTCTGTGTTCACTTGAAGACTGTTGGCTGCTACATTTATCAGCTCTTTTGGAAATAAGGCTGCTCAGTAACTGCTCTCCAAGCTTTCACATATGTACAATTCCCATCAGCTACAAGGGTAAATTTGCAAGCAATGGGAACAACACACACGCAGTCTGATGGAATCTGTAGAGAAGGTAAAGCTGTCACCAGATGGCATTTTTAAGTTTTGTAGAGCCAGATATTCAGAAGCAGCATCTGAATTTTGAATGCTTCATTTTTACTGTTTTGGGGTTTTTTAAAATTTCTTTTCTTAAAAATTCCCAAAACATAGCATTTGCTCCTAGAAATAATCTTGTGATATTCTGTGGCTAAACCTCCAACAGCTCATTTTTCATGACTACATACCTAGACTATAAGAGCCCTAAATTAGTACTTGGGTGCAGACTGCTCAAAAATTCAGTCTATAATATCAGTAAATAAACTTCTTATGAATATAATTTTGAGTCAGCCCTAACAGTAGAAAAAATAAGTAGGTTGCCTGTTCCTTTCCTACAGGGAAACATTGCCAAAAATATATAACTGTCACTTTTCATCTTTGGAATAATGTTAGCTACTGAAAAAAAAGATTCACAATGAGCAATTATGTCTTCAGCTTTCATGTCATTTTATATCATTCCACTATCAGCCATGCTCAAAAGCTTAGAGGCAACATTCTAGGTCATTGACTCTTGCAGGCAGTGTATTCACTGTTTGGTAATTAAATTAGATACACTTTAAATAACCAGATTCTGAAACAGACAGCCACTTATAAGCATGTGACCAAATGTATCACTGCCACTGATGACACTGGATGAGGAAAATTATGCATGTTAGCAATCATTAACTATCACTGAGGATTATAAATTTAAGGATTATGATATTAAGAATAACTGGATCAGCAAATCACTGCAGAGAAAAATCTTTAAGATGTAGCTAAAAGCCATACTGAAGGACTGACCTACTTTTCATCTCAAGTTTTATTTATACGTGAATAGAATTTTTTCTTACGGTTAACAAAACATCTCCCACCAAGAAAGCTCTCAACTATTAATAAAACTAAATAGAGAATGAAATATTATAGTAGATGTTCAGCTTTTAATAAGGTTTTAGCCTGCATCTCAGGCAATAGCCACTAGTGCTGTTTCAGATAAAACTTTAAACAGCAAAATAGGGACACTACTTTTCACTTTGTGGAATTTTATGTGGGATAAATTATTAACTCTTGACATAAAATTGGAATGTTAAAAAACTATTTCATATCAAATGGCTCAGAGGGATCAGTTTTGTAAAAAATACATAGGTTTGCCACTTTTTCAAACCTTGCATTTAGAAATTAACATTTAATAAGTCAGAAAAAGATCTGGCAGGGGCTGTAAGACACATTCTTTGCAAGAGCAGATCCCATAAATCTTCAAGGGACAAACAGACCTTCATAAGAAGAATACAAAAAACCAACAACTCACAAACACAGCAATTTAGAGAGGTACTGTAAGAAGATAAGCAGTAATGTTAATGGACCAAGGCGTGCAAATGATAGAGAACACAAGTCCAAGCCACTCTGGTAATTCTTGTGTTTTCACTTATTTCTCCACAACAGCAGAGGCTATTGCTATTCCATGTTCTGAGCAGACATTCTGCATCCACAAGGTGCAATTCACTTCTTGTTACCTTAGTTCCCTTTCATATGAAAGTCTTCATTTGTGACAACTGTGCAAAAGGTCCAATTTTAAAAGCCCATTTTGTTTTTATTTCTGGAGACTGAACCACAGGCTTTTTATTTCAAGACAGACACAGGCCACAATCCACATCCACAGATTATTAAAATACCCTGTCCACTTTTGCTTGCAGACTACTGAAGGTAAGCCCACAAGTTAAAGAAGTCACAATCCAATTGTAGCATTGCCATAGTTACTTCCAAAGTCCTGAGCTGGAAAATTATTCCTTCTGTTTGCAGGTCTTGCATTGGCTGAAACACATGGAAAAACTGGCTCCAAGAAGGAAAATGCAACCCAGCACATGTATATTTGTGACTATTCTAAAACATGAGGCTGAACAAGGGGTTTCTGTGTCCCTTCCTGTGCCATAGGTAGAGGTTTGCAGGATGTCACACTCAGCTGCCAGCAGGTGTTGCACTGGGCAGCCATGTAAAGCACTTATTCACCAAACTCTGTCACTGCAGTTATGTGCTCTTTATGGCAAGGAAAACAGAGAAAACAAAGAGCCTGTTATGCTTTAACTTCAAAGCCTCATACCCCAAGCTTCAGCTCCATACCTCAGGCATTGCAGCCCAGAAGAGAGGCAGCATAGGCTCAGGTAAAGATGTATTTCTGCTCTAATAACCTAATCTCTGTAGTACTTATAAGAGATTTTGGGGGAGAGGAGGGAGTTTAATCTTAAATATAAGCATAGTGATAGCAGAAGGTCATGTGAGATTTGTCATTTGACTGACAAGTAAATTTTACTCTGAAGCTTTACAAGTTCACAGGAAAGTTTTGTCTGAAAGGTCATAGAGAAACCTTAAATTTTTCTGTAAGTGCTGCAAGAATCTTGCCACCCAGGAAGTTAGGAGATAGCGATCTTCCCAGTGTAGAGTTATCATTCTCCAGTTGCACCAATTTCCTCTCCATCAGGGGTAAAGCTTTATGAAATCCCTAAAGTCTGTGTGCAATATTTATTCTGTTAGTCTAATTAAAGGTATTACTATGTACATAGTTAGTGAGGCTGTCCCCAGTGCTTCACATCATAAATAACAGATGTGAAATGTTCTCCTATTGGGACAAGCACTAGTATCAATTCTTATGCTATCTCTTTAGCCATTACATCACCTCACTATTTCTTCAGATTTTTCTTAAAAGCAAAGAAAAAAGCACCATCAAAATAGTATTAGTTTGGGACAATTGAATTTACTAAATCTTCACAAGTCTTTTAAGGACATCAGCAGTTTGATTATGTAAAATGAAATAGTTTCACAACACAAGTGAGCAGTACCAAATTTCTGACGTTTAATTGCATAGGACCGTCCCAAAGATTAATCCATGAAAGATGGGGAAGGGCCATATGTTTCCCCTACACACTTGCCATACTTGCCCTTTTCCCAATTTTATCCTTCATTGTAAAGCTAGCCAAGACACTCAAATTCAACATCAGGTGCTCAGTGAACTTGTTGAATAGTCCTGACTTGGGACAGAAGCTTGCACACCCCCACTCAATAGTTTTTTATTTAGAGGGTAAATAACTGACAACTGCCTTGAACCCTACTAGTACAAGGCTACATTATTGCTTCTGTTTTCTACAAGATCTATTATCCCATTGTACTGGAAATTTTACAGTTTACTCCTTACAAATCCTCAATACAACTCATTCTCCTCACATCCTGGGAGATTTTTAAAAGTTAGACCATTTATTCCAATATTAATCCAAAGAATTTAACTTCAGCCAACAGACAATGGTGTGACTCCCCTTACCCTTTTCCCACTTCTTAAAGATGGAAAATAATGTTCCTCTTTCCAGGCATCACCAGTCCTCCTCTAAATTTTCAATCTTCAATCTTTCAGGCATTTTTTTAAGGAAAAAGTTTGCAAGACAAATTAGACAGTTTCACATATGATTGACACTGTCAGCACAGGACACTTGGCAGTAGAAAAACAAAAACTATTTGAGCAGAAGTACACCAGAACTGAAGAAAGACTTGTAGACAGAAATACATGTCCCACTTTCTCACTGCAGACCAGTAGTGGAATGGAACAAGTGACATGTCCAACGGTCAAGCTGCAGGCATCGTTGCTGGTCCCTAGGCAGCTGTGCTTTGGGACAGCAAGAGTGTGTTCGAGTGACCAGGGGGGATGATGGTGTGGATTAGGTCAGGTAGGAATGGGAGGAGGATTAAGGAATCGAAGTATTCATAGACTAAAAAAAAAAACAAAAAGAAATCATAGATAGATTTCAGTGAGAAAAAGTTTAGAATGGTTGCATGAAATGAAAACTTGGGGAAAAAACCATGAGAGAATAGAGAATAATCAGTGTCTCAGCATAGATCAAAAAATATAATTCAACAAAAGGAGGTGAGAGATTTTGCAGGAATGAAGTAAACAGGCCAACAAATGTCCAGAAAAAGGATCATGGAGGGACACCAATAAGTGGCATGCAGCTTTTCCTGCTCACTTGCATATTTGCTAAAAGCCCTTTGCAATCATTAATTCCCTTGGTTTAGACAAAAATGGGATTAATGACAGCCAGCTGGGCTTACCTCTGCAGCAACAGCCCTACAAACCCAAGCACCCATCTTTTCCAGACCCTCATTTTTTAAGTCAACAATCTGGCCCCATTGTCTTGCTGTGACTCTGCAGATCAGACTGCACTGGAGTCCACTCAAAGGTAGGTTTATACTGGACCAGGGACTGGCAGTATCTGACATATCACTGGCTTTATTCCTTTACACACACCTAGAGGCACCTGTCCTGCTCCCTGGATGAGATTAGTTATGTAGCACATAGAATCTTTGCTAGCTCACTCTCAAAATAAGTTTTCCTACTTCTATCATTGCAATAGAAACTCACAGAAGGATCAAAAATATAAATACATTTTGCTTGTACAACTACCAGGTTTTCTTCCCCTTCTTGTGGGTATTTTTCAAATTCAAAGGAGTTTTGAAGGAAAATAACATCTGAGAAATCCATTGTGAATTCTGGCAAATCAGTATTAGTACTTTTGTAGCCAGACCAGGATAAAAAGCCTTAAACTTTTCATTGCTCTATTTTTTTATTGAAAATTTTTGTCTTTGGGTGGAGTTTGAGGATAAACATCCCATTCCTGCCAACATGTTCAGCCAGCCATGCCCATGCACAGCTGCTGATCCCAGGTCTCACCATGCATTTGCCCACACTGCCACATCAAAACAAATAGGCAAATTTTTGTTCTCCACTTTGGCTGATCAAGATTTCTCATTTCCTTTGTTTTAAGAAATGTTCACAAGTCATACTTATGCTATAGCAACTCTTCTTCACACAACTGTGTGATGTTTTTATATGCAAAATGTGCCTCATCGAGCCTTTAGACAAGTCACAGCAGTACCTGGCTAAATTATTTCATTTTCTTGAAATTCTCTATTGAAGTTGCTTTGTCCTAAGACAGTCATAGTCAGACTGCTTTTGCTTTCTGCCTCGAAACTTAGAAATACAGAAATACATGAACACAGAAATACATGAACAATAAAAGCATTTGTGATTTTTTTACAAGCAGGAAAAACTGTTTTCTGGGAGTTAATTTTTTCATCTCAGTTCTCTTTTCTTTGAGCCAAGTTCTTTTTTTCCCAGACTGTTAGAGTTCATAAAAAAATCTTCTGGCTTCTAGCAAACTTATGTTCTACTTTCATCTAGAAAGGCATAAATGTGTGGAGCCAAAACCACAGTATTCACCACTATTTGAAACAATCTGTGTAGGTTTTTTACATCCCTGTTTGCAGCACCCTGTACAGAGCTCAGTACACAACCACAGCACTAACCTTTCCAACTGTCCGCACACATCGCGCTCTGGGTAAACACTCATATATAGCAGCAGTCTGTGCAGGGGTTTTTTATGACTGTGATCAAAATAGCTCCCTCAACTTGTATGTGTGAATATTGCCTTTATCATATAACCAAGACTCCAAAAATAGAATAACAGTGGGTATTTCTGCTGATCTGAAAGATTTAACATCTCTTTGCTCATAAAAAATTCTATTTGAAATAAAAAATTAATGCTCCTAAATCTAGTACTACTGTACACAATGTAGGAAAGAGACAGTAATTTGGTATCTCAATAAATTTTTTAAAAGAATATTGAGCCAAAAAACTCAATACCCACCAATGAGACACTGGAGAAAACTTTAAAATGGCTGTATGACAGGTTCATTTTTTGTATTGTTTTATATGGACAGATCTGACGTTCAATGCAACTCGGGTTTAGAAATCATTCTTCCCTCAGATGCTCTATCTTGAAGAACCTATAGCAGCACTTTAACATGCAATGAAGTCCAAGCATTTTGTACAACTGGACTTCCCTGTCCTGTTCCCCCCAGTGAAATAATGGATTAACCATAAAATAGTTAGAACAAGTCTTTTGTGATTTCCAGTTAAACTGCATCATCAATGGATCAAAACAGGGGGAAACGGGAATCTCAGATTAACGTCATTCAGTATTCTCAAGGAAATACATTGAACATGTTAATCTAAAAAGCTCTTTTAATAAAGATTAAACAAATACAAAATAATTCTTAAATTAATACATACTTCAAACCATGCATTTAAGTTCACCCAAAAGAAACCGATAGGAAAGCTAAGCCCCACCTTCTTCCATCTGGTTTGGCTTGTCCTGAAACCATTTCCCCACTCCTCCTTTCAAATGCGTTAATTCAATCACTGAACTGTAAGGTCTGGCTTTATTTAACATCTGTGCTCTGATGCACACATATAACTGAAGGATTGTAAAGCCTTTTGCTAAGTAGTGTTTATATTGCAAAAATCATCTTTAAACTTGTTATGATTTTAGTAGCTGTTATCAGAAGTCACACCAAACTGATAGGTTGGGGACAGAGTCCATACTCATCTTCTGATGACACCACTGAAGAAAAAGTTTGAGGGACAAGCCACTTCAGGGACCTGTTACAAAATTCACAGACCTGAGTCCCTTTCTTGCTTCCTCTACACACCCTGCGCTCCAGTAAGCTTGACTGCTGCTTTCCCCATTTAGAAAAATTAAATATTATAGTCTACAAGCTGTTTCATTGGATCCAAGGGCTACAATTGAGGAAAGGGAAATAGATGTCTGTTTGATTTATAACCATTACATAAAAGCACAGGAACGTGACCAAAAAGAGACATTGTCCACAGAGAAAGCATTTCCTGCACTGCTTCAACTTTGCTTCAGACTGAGGCATTACCAGAAGCTATGGGGGTTTGTTCTACACACAAAAATAGTATTTAATCATAATGGAGTCCAGGAAAAATGTGCAGGAAAGGTGAAGATACCACTGTAAGTGATGGCACTCAATCACATCCTGCTTCTCACTAATTACAATTCTCTCCTGAAAATTTCCAGGCAAGAAGCAAGTCTCTCCCTTTGTGAGGGAATCTACAGAAAATCTGAGTAGCCTGATCAAAAACATAGCATCTTTTAACTATGCTGTATATACTCAAGGTTAAGGGGAGGCTACATGGCACTAAGCGAACTAGAGAAGCATTTTTATTCATTAGCACCTCGCTCAAAATTGTTTTCTATGTTTGCTAATTTTAAAAGTTGGTCCTTATGAGAGTGAGCTATACTTTTATCTTTCACAAGAAGTGGTATAGAAACATAACGCACAGAGACCTGCAGAGTTCAGCCGTGTTAGATGCAGAATGAAATAAAATGTTGTGGCAAATTAAAATATTTTTGAGTCTAATTTCAACTGTCTGTGTGAAACACAGAAAACTTGCTGTTAGTTTGTTCAGTTACTGTCTGGGCTTGGACTTCTAGTGCTTTAGGAGTGAAAACTGAATACATTACTTAGTCACCTCTGAACACTCCAAGCAGTAATAAAACAATCAAGGAAAACTAGATAAATGAAATCCTTTATTTTAGCTCCAAGGGTCCAGTACTTGTTTTCTTCCAGGTAACTGCTCAGGTACTGGAAACCTGGTGACATGAGATGCTTGCTCTCCACTACAAAGTAAAACAGGACCACCTTATTCAGTCTCATTCCAAAGCTGTTACCTTTCACCCTAAATTTGGAAAGTGAAATGAAATCAGTAATACTTTTCATCACTGTTTCCAGAAAAAGGTTTTTGTCATACGTGTAATATGCAATTCAATGTTCTATCTGAAGATATTTGATAATATATAAAATTGCCAAATGATAGTGCATACAAGCTGCACAACAGAAGACAGAAGCAGCATGGACTGGCATCAAAAACCCAGACTGGAATTTACATCTTGGTTAATGTAACTTGCAGTTCACTTTTTGGGGATGTGAAATTGCAGAGGGTGTGGGGAATGTAAGAAGTTGGTGTATTTTTAGGGGTTTGGGGATTTTAAGATCAAGGAATGAAAAAACATGAGACTGCAGGTAAAGATTCTTCAGCAAATGAAATTGCACAATTGTTCACAAGAAAATAAGGAATCTTGGTCTCTTAACACACCCTTACAAATAAGATGTACCTAACCTGGCAGAAGTCAGACATGAACCCAACTGGCAATGAAGAGTTTATCATGCACAATCGTTGCATAATAGGTCATTAAATTATCTGTAAGGTTCTCCAGACTGACCCAGGATAACATCCTTAAAACACTGATTTTATTAATGCCTGAGACTCTCAGAGTGGCCCCAGGATTTAAAGAGTACCTGCATTGGTTTCACCTGAGGCAGCTACCAGAGCTCACCCTGACTAAGCAAGCATCCAAACACCCTGGGCCCCCTTTGCAGTTTAGGCCACCTTAATGGGAAAAGGGATCACTCTGGGATCACAGCAAGCAATAACCTTAGGAATGAGAGTGTGAAGGAACCTGATGCAGGATGTTGTTAACAAGCATCCTTTAGCTCTATCACAGCTCCCCCACAAAGAGGAAAGGCTTGTGCACAGCCATTGTTCCAGTCCATCAGTGCCTTAACACCTTGGGGCTGCTCACCTTCCAGTCAGCCCTCAAACCACAAGAGGTGAGGGTGAGAAAGCTGCCAACTTGCACTCCAGACTACAGAGTCTCCTAAGTTTTTTTAAGCAGAAGATGCACAATTGTATAGCATAGATGATGTTATTGTGAACCTCAAGTCATAGAACTATTAAGAGCAAATAGTAAATTCTGAAAACACAGTACCTGTGGCATACACTATTCTTAACCTATATTTGACATGTTATTGGAGAAAGATTGTCCCAGACAGTCTTTCTCTCCAGAAGGGGCTGAAAAATACACATGATAAGCAAAGTTCAAAGGTGAAAAGAGAAAATAATTGTGGGTTTTTTCTAAATATCAGCTACAGCAATTTTAATGCTATGCAAGGTTTAGGGGGGAAAAGTTCAATTTCTAAGTTGAATTAGTCATATTATGTTCAATGGGGTATGGAAATTAAAGTCTGAAGTCTCAAATCATACTTAATGATACATAAGACTTCCTCTTAAAAAATAAATTACTGCTCTTTGATAAGTCTACGAACTTCCCAAGCAAGAAAATGACCCTGTTAAGACACAGATATAATACTGATAACCCAGCTTTCAAGAATTATCTAAATACATGGTGGGTTGAGCTGGTCAAGTGGGAAGCCAGCTCTTTATCAAATTTCCTACCAGGATTCAAATGAGCATTATTTAAAGTAAATAAAAAAATAATTAGGTTAAGTCAAAGGACTGCTGATTATTAGTAACCCCAGATACTAGGTTATGCAACATACTAATAAACTTTTATTCAAGGGCTCACTGGTTCCTCATCAGGCATTCTGAGTGAGGTGATAATCAAGTCCTCACTAATACAAGAAGTGTTACAACTTCAAAAAAAGGTCTTTAAGAAGAGAGAATTGAGAATTCTCACTTGGCATCTTTAGGCAGCTGTTAAAAACAGGGTCCCCTTTCTAAATCCGTGTTCTCAACAGCTCTCAGAAGCAGCCACTGGTACTTTGTATCCTATACTAGAAAACTTCAGCCCTTAAAGCAATCTTTCACACATTACTTCCGTGCTTATCTATAAATATAATGAGCAATCAGCCCCCACGGTGGTGCCTTGCTGTCTGTCTAGAACTACTCCTCTATTGTAAAATTTTCAGACAGTGCTTTTGCCTGTTAATAAACAGAGCAGCAAAGCTTGCCTCTGAGAGTTTAATCTCACAATGTCTAAATTGCACACATACCCATATATCTTTATGAGCAGATATTTGGAAAAGAAACAAGCTTCAGCAGATCTGCATTTCAAACTACAAACCAGAAATGCACTTTTTGATGACCTTTCTTTATATACATAGAACAAAGTACACTATTAATAAACAAACATATGCCCTAAATTCCCAGAGTCAGCTTTATAGCAAAGCTGTCCTTAGGAACACAGTGTTAGGTCTCCCTCAAAAACCACATTTGCTTAATAAAGAAAATTGTGTGGTAAAGTACATCTGCATCCATACTACCAGAATATTCATATATAAACTGGAGACTATAAATGCATATTCACAAGCCATGTGATACAATGCCTCATTTCATCGTAGCCATCTACCCCACAGGGACATAGCTGTGGATCTCTTGTTTCTCTTGAGTTTTTCCATCCATGTTCTAAATCGAATATCTGCTTTCAATCATGCTGTATTTAGTCCACTAGAGGTTAAGAAAGCTCTTAGGAAGACCCTTTCAAGTTTTAACTGCTGTAACTCTCATAGGTGGCATATTAAAGAGTCACAATACCAGACATGGTCACAGTCCTGAGTCAGAAGCTGGGACCAGCTACAGGAAGGTGCTGATGGGCAGTCTGGATTCAGCAGGGCAGACATGCACTGCTGCTTTCCACTCCTTGCAGATGCATTTACGAGAGGCACCACCTGTTTGACCAGATGTTTACATGCTACTTTCACAGATAAATCATCAACCAGCCAATCAACCCTGATTGTGTTATGAGAATTTTACAATTAGTGGATACTCCACATAGAAAACAGCACCCAAACTGTTATATTTCATCCCAGCAATCCCATCAAGCTGTAAAAATTACAGTTGCATCCATGCTTAAATGAAATTATCCCGATGAAGCACAGAATAATCCAAAACGAAGTTGTTGAAATTTTTTCAGGGAAGTTATGCTCACTGTAATTTATTTTACATCTTGACTTCCTTTTTATTCCAAAGGGGTTTTTCAACCCCAAGGGACTTCTCTATTGGCTTCACATGGACTACAGTCACACTATTCCAGACACACAGCCCAAACTCCATAACGTTGTTCAGGTTGCATAGCTGCCTATTTTCTTATTAAATTTCTTGGTATTAGAGGCAAAATAAGTGTGATCCAATGGAGTAATAACCTTACCTTACATTGCTAATTTAAGCAGAAATACCTAAAGAAAGTACAACATGGATCAGCTAAATAAATCTTAGGCTTACTACATATAGTTCAATTAAAGTACTACTTAGGCAAAAGTTTGAGAATATTTTGTAGTTTAGGAATCTGTACAAATATTTCCAGCTTATATAATGAAATAGGCAACTTAAAAAACAGCTATCACAAGAGCAAACTAATTTATGGGTACTTGTAGTCCATACACATTTTGTAGCTTGTAACTGAGATAATCTGAAATTAACAAAATATATTGCTTTCCTTTATAGCAAACAACGTTTGTTTTTGTATGTGATAGATTAACCAGGAAGTTGAACCAAAGCTTTTTGACCCTCATTTACTACAAGGGACTTGCATGCTGGCACAAAATGAATGCATATCATTTCCTCTGCACTTATTACATTTGTAATCAGTTTCTAGTTGAAGGGAAACTAACAACAGTTATGGAGGAAACAGAACCTTTGCTGTCCCAAAAACATGTTTTCACAAACACAGAAATAATCAATTTGCCTATTTGGGTGTTTTTATCCCTGTCCCCATATTTTCAGAACTCTTTTCTGTCCTTTTTCAGGTGCTGGGTTTTGCTAAGTGGGAAAATAATTTATTTGATTCTGCATTTGGGTCTTTAAAAGTCCTTTTGAAGCCGTAATTGTCAAAGTGAGCTCAACACTAAATAAAAGTAGATTTCCAACATATATTTTCTTTAAGTTTTACATTAAACACCCACAGATTTAACATACAGAGGTTGTTTGTCTTGCACGTTACAGAGAGCAAGGCCATTTTTGAATGTCTATTTCATATGGCGTTTTTTGTTTGTTCCCATGGCATACACACACTGATGGCCAAGACCATAAGTTACTGCAGTGTTCTCAGAGTTCGTTCCCTCCCTATGTCAGCAACTACCATGTTACTTTTGCTTCACTAATTCATTCTGTAAACAAAGTCCTCTATCAAGGGAAAGTGATCTTCCTGGAAGAAGAGTAAGATGTGGATAAACACCACCAATTCAACATTTTGATCCTTTCAAGACTAGGTTCTTAACTTAATTTAGACCTTAGTGTATAAAAATTCCATAGACAGATTTCAACTTCACAAATGGGAATAAACTTGCTTCCTCATCCCCACTACCCTCCAAGGAACTGCTACTAACTGGTTTCAGGTGCAGCTCTGATGTAAAATAATTACACATTTACATTCTCTTTCTTTGTCCATGCTGCAGAAGGAAGTAATAAATTTTTTTTGATTTTAAGTAGAAGTGGTAAGGGGGGAAAAAAAAAAATCTTACTAGTACCAAGAAAAGTTGCATGTATAATTGGATTGTCAACAAAACACACCTTCCAGAAGAAAAGACACACCGTTGAATATTTATCTACCTTAAAAAGATTACACACTTCTACCTACTTTTCTGAGCCCAGTTTGGCATAAGAATGAACATCTTACCAGAGCTCAGGATCTGTGACAGCACCAGAAAAACAAATCCTTGTGAGACAGCCAAGGATACCAAGAGCCCACACAGGAGTGAAGGGCACATTCAAACTTCCCTCGTGAACGCTTGTCAGGAATCGCCTCAGCCCGCAATTTACTTTGACAACAGCTTTCCCTGTTCTTCCTGTCCACACCCCTTAAAAGCCCAAGCCTCTTCCCTGCATTCCACATGAAGTTCCCCAAAACACGAGGGCAGTAAAGTAAAGAGAAGAGCCGGGGCAAGAGAGCAGAGACTGGGCTAACCCAGGGAGGTTCTCCCAAACACACACAGCACCAGACTTATCTGAGTGTGAAGCCAGAGCCTTTAAAAACGTCAGACTCCAACTCTCTTCAAGGAGAAAGGAAACCTTCCCTTCCCTGCTCCCACTGGCCACACAGATACCCCAGCAGCACGGCAGGGCTCTGAGGGAAGCTATCAGGAACAACCTACCTTAGAGCACCAGCTCTTCACGGGACACTGCTTGGACACGCTCCCCAGAGAGTTTGCTGCTGGCTGGAGACTGCTCCGGTACAGCTACTGCCGGAGCCTGAGGGTGAGCTGAGCCCCGGTTCCACCCCTCAGGTGCTAGGTGCAGCCACTCAGGACTTGATTGTTACCCCTCAGATCTCAGGTGCAACCCCTCAGTCAGTTTCCAGTAGAACCCCTCAGGTTCTGGTGCATTCCCTCAGTTCCTAGGACATCCTCTCAGATCCCAGCGCAGCCCCTCAGTCAGTTCCAGGTGCACCCCCTCAGATCCCAGCACAGCCCCTCAGATCCCCGGGCAGCTCCTCAGCCCAGGCAGCCTGTCCCCCGGGCCATGCCACGTTGCAAAGCTCCGCTGCAGCTCCTTCAGGTTCTTTGCACAGACACTGTCCTTGCTGCTGTCCCTTATCCCGGTCCAAGGTCTCAGGGGTTGCTCCATGAGCACAGCCGGGGTTCCCAGTGGGTGCTGGTGAGGCTCTCCAGGCATCACTCAGTGCAGGCTCAGGGCAGGGCTGTGGATGAGGATCTGTGCTCTGGGATGTCTCTCCAGGCTGGAGCTGCCAGGCAGCAGGCCCTTGATTGACCACAAAGATGTTTTTTCGTATCTTAAAGACAATTACAAAACTTAATGTCTCCTATACTGCAAACTGTTTTGCTGCCACATCCCTACTTGTGCTCCACCTGGTCTTGCCAGGAGCAGCTGTTCTCAAAGTGGCCAGCTAATGGAGCAAAGTAAGCTTTTTCACAAGGGGAGTTCACTTCTGATATTAAACAGCAAAAAGAAATTACATTGTGCAATAATCTATGGGCATAATGAGTTGCTTTCAGAGTACTTTCTGATTCATGAAAATAATTTTATAATTTTGCCTCCTGAAAACATTCCCATGGGTGGTGTGATCAAACTTTTGGGTAACACCAATTCTTAATTATGTCTGTAAAGAATCTGCATTGTTGAGCAGCTATGTCCTACTGTGACTTTAAAAAGTATCAATTCCAAATTTCATGAGCTCTGCAAAAATGTTTCTGCATCTAATACTCAGCATCTGTCTAGAAAACATATCAATCATATGATCACAAACAGCGGTTGCATTAGGCTTTTAATCAGCCATGATTTTCAAAGGACACAAAGAATGTTGGGTGCAGTGATGGAAAGTTATTGCAGAGAATGCCCTAGGTGAGAACTAAAAATCCAGCCTCAGGGACTCAGAGCTTTACTAAACCTTGTAAAAACTCCTCATGTGTACAGACAGTAGAGTTATCTGATAGAAATTGGAATAAAATACTATGACACAATGCACGTACAAGCTAAAGTGTAAAAGGTGCTCCAGGCAGGTATTTTGTTATTAAATGTAAAATGTACCACTAGCTTGCATAGATTGCAAAGAATAAAGTTGTTGCTCAGCAGTCTGTTTTCTCAAGTTTCATAAATCTCATTGAGGGGTTATGAAGCCCTATTGGAGATACTACATGTCTCTTTGCTTAGAAATCATTGATGTACAAAAATGGCCAATTTCTTCTCTCAGTAATGTTAGTGTAAATCTGCATTAGCTCTGCTGGATTCAGGAGGTATTACAGGTTAGCTCCTGACTAATTTTCAATAGAACATGCCAATTTGAAATAGTAATATGGCTAACTCTGTGTTATCCATCTGACACAAAACCACATGACTGAAGAAAAGAAAGGCTACTTCTAGAATTGCTGTGGGGGTTTTGTTTGGGTGTTTCAGGGGTTTTTTAATCCCATACTCCTGGTACTCAACTATTATAAATAGCTTCATAAAGTACTAGAAAGGATATATAATGCAATCCCTTCAAAATACTTTTAAGTTCAGAGCCATAAGGCATTCTAAACACATCCACACTGGGAACATCAGGCATGGTGTTTGCTCCATAGTCAACCTGCATAAGCTTTCCTAGTCTTTGACTTTATTCCCCTCACCTCCTGAATGACCTAGATGTTGCCAGCTGACCCTTTTTTTTGCACAGAAACAGGGGCTGGGTGTCCTGCCAGCCCTCTCCTGGGCTGCCTGTGCCTGCAGCAGAGGTGAATGTGGCAAAGGCTGGTGCAGCTGCATGGGAGCTGTTGTCTCTGAGTCAGAGAGAAGTCCTAGAGCTAAGGTCTATGGGCAGTCAGCAGACATAATGTCAATCACAAGTGATGCAAAGCTCCTGGCAATAGTCAAGAGCTTTTACTTCTGTCAAAGACCGTGTACTTTTTCCTTCATTCCTTGTAGGCAGATGAGGGCTTTCCTCATTTTGGGCAGCCCAGGCTTCTTGACGGAACTCACAGCAGACATTTCTTTGCCTGCCTTTTGCTTCCTTCTCCAGCTGCTTCTTCTTGCTGGGCCCAAGGTCAAAACACCCTGAATAGCAAAGCAAATATAAATAACTTTTTTTTTTTGAAGGAAGCTTCTGTGAGATGGGCAGGGCAGACCCAGCATAAAATTGTATCCTGCAGCAAAAAAAAATGTTTATTCTGTTTACACCATGATTTGTGGATCCATCTAAAAGAAAAGCCACGGGACCATGAGGCTCTGCAAGCCTGACATTGAAACCTGAAACTGTCACCCATGACAAATGTTATCTAGAAAGTGTATGAGAGGTAAGAAAGGGACCCAGAAGTCCTCTACTGTCTATCTAGCTGAGACAACTTTAGAAAATTCTTTTTTAGGTGGTCAGGGACATATGCAGTGGGTGGACTCTGAACACCAGGTGCCCACCAGAGCCACTCAGTCACTTTCCTCCTCACTTGGGCAGGGCAGACAAAATGTAACGAAGGTCTCCTGGGTCAAGACAGGACAGAGATCACTCAGCAGTGAGCACTGTGACAGGCAGAACAGATTTGAATTGGGGAAATTAAATTGTTAGTAATCAAACTGGAGTAGGATAAGAAGAAATCCTAAAATATCTTTCCCCCGGCCCTTCCTTATTCCCTTCACTCCTGATTTCTCTACCACCTCCCTGCCAGCAGTGCAGGGGAATGGGGAACAGATGCTGCTTTCAGTTCATCACACATCTTAGCTACTACATCCTGCTCAGGGGGAGGACTCCTCACACTTCCCCAATGCCAGCATGATCCCTTCCATGGGGTGCAGTCCCTCAGGAACAGGCTGCTCCAGCGCGGGTCCCCAGGGGATTCAAAACTCCTGTCAGCAAACCTGCTCCAGTGTGGGCTCCTCTCCCTATGGGGTCACAGTCCTGCCAGGAGCCTCTCCAGTGTGGGCTTCCTCTGAGGGCACAGCCACTTTTGGGCATCCACCTGCTCTGGTGTGGGTCCTCTATGGGCTGCAGGAGGATCTCTGCTCCCCGTGCCCTCCCTGGGCAGCAGGGGCACAGCTGCCTCACCTCGGGCTGCACCAGGGGAATCTGCTCGGGTGCCTGGGGCACCTCCTGCCCCTCCTTCCTCACCGACCTCAGTGTCTGTAGAGCTGCTCCTCTCACATATTGTCACTCCTTTCTCCTCTCTCCATATGCAACTGCACAGTGTTTTCCCTCCTTTCCAAATATAATATCCCAGAGGGGCTACCACTGTTGCTGATGAGCTTGGCCTCAGCCAGCAGATCAGTCTTGGAGGTGGCTGGCATTGGGTCCAAAGAACCTTCCAGCACCTTCTCAGGGAAGATTCCTGCAAAACACCACCCCATGCTCCCCCAATCAACCAGTGCAACACAGTGAATTGTAATTTAATTTCTGGTGCTGTCTCTTCCCCAGAAAAAAACATAGATATAGGTGCTATAGATTCCTTCATATTCCAATCAATCATGTGAAAATCAGATGGAAAACTCATGGAAATTAATGTTCCCATGTACTTCAGAGATTTTTCACACAGTTCCTAAAAAAGGTGCATTTCCAAACAGTTCCCAGCCACAATGTTAATTAGCACTATAAATCAGATACATAAAATCAATAAAATCATAAATTAATAAACCTGTAGAATTACTTAAGTGTGGAGTACAAAATGATTGTTTAAAAATGCAATAACAAAAAAGCCCACCAGCATTTGTTCAAGGCTGATTACCATGGAGCTGACATTACCTGATCTGCCCGGCTGGCAGAGTTCTGCTGCCAGCACCAGTGATTGACAGAACACTTTCTAGAAGAAACACTTCATGCATTTCAGATGTGATCTGGGGACCTTCCATTTTCGAAGTCTGAATTGCACCATTTTCACCAGCCTTGATGCCTTGCTTCGTGAATGGGTCAGCACTTTATAATTATCATGAAAACACTTCTTTAAGGTACAAGAAAATGTTTTTCACTCCTCAGTATCATGAATCAGTCTCACATCTTTAGATGCCATAAGTACAGCTGGAAGTGGGTTTGCTTGTTGAAAAGAAAGTAGCCAAATTGTCACTTTAAACTTTTCATGATAAATATTGCCAATAAGCTAATTTGTAAAAAAACATCCTTGAAACCTGTCTCAATGCTTATCATCAAAAGTTTTACCTTTTCTCTTCCACCCTTAAAGTTTCAAAGGTGAAATGACTGTTTTACTAGCAAGATACCTGAAAGTTATTAAAATACATAAATAGCTGTTTTCCTTCATGTCATGTGCTTAATTTTTCTACCACTGCAGATCATTGCCCACTGACTATAAGAACCAGATTAGTGAAGTTGAGGACCAAAACTCTTGAAAGTCTTAGAAGCTTAATTTCCATTTCTGCTCCTCAGAACAACCCTACTGAAATAGAAAAGTAGTTTTCTCAGGCATTGGTCACATTCAGGAAATAAAATCCCATCAAGTCTTTGGTTCCATTGCAGTAAAAAACCTTGTCCATAAATTTTAAAAAATGTAGCACTCTGAAAATAAGTGGTACAAGAGCATGTGTATTTTTTTCCCAGTGCAATTATAATTATTCTAAAACATATCAAAAGAAAAGCAAATAAATGAAGACAGGAATTGCCATAACAAACCAGATCCAAGATCCGGTGTCAAAGACAAATGCTTGACACAGAAAGCAAAGAGTTCTGCGTTAGGAAATTGTGAGGTGGTTCTTTTTCTTAAATCACTTGATTTGGACCCCTTCATGTCATTTACCTGTTCCCTGCTAATGGCCATTACTCCGCACGTGTATACTAAATGTTCTTCACTTCTGCCTGTAGTTCCCACTTCTAGTTAAGCCTCCATATTCTGCAAGAAATTAGAAGTGCTTTCTTAGCTGTTAGTACTCACTAATAGTCATCCTGGAAATTTGTTACACCTGGGTTGCCAACACCACATGTCTCTGACAGCCTCTTAATTTAGGCGTGTTCTCAAGAAAAGCATGTTCCAACAGATCTTTCCCTCTCCACGGTTACTGCCTGCCCACATTAATGATATGAATCAGCACTCCTGTTAACATGTCTCCCCATTAGTGCTTCTTCTCATAAAAATGTTTGGGTTGTTCTTTTTCTGGATTGTTTTGGTTTCTTCCCCCCTTTAGGTAACACTGAATTTTTACAGCGCATTTTTGCACGGAGAACTGCAGACAATATCTGCTCTTTTCTAAGCTACTTAAATCTTACCTTGTATTTCTCCAGGGATTCCTAGTTGAGATCTTCTGTCTTGGATTTTTATTCCATTAACTGAATTGCAACAGACATGGTAAATCTAAAAGATAGCTCTGAAAGTCCTAATTCCTATTCTGTACCCACTCTGCCAAACTACAGCAGCATCTGGCCCTGAGCACTTTGTAATGCAGCAGCAGCAGCTGCATGTCATATATTGCTATACAGAAATCTTACCTGTGAACATAGGCTTTGTGGTAGGATCAAGCAATAACTGCTCAGTGTGAAGGATGCAGCCAGGGATTAGCCTACCAGAGCAGTGCTTCTCTATTGATCCCATCAGTTATAGCTATTTATGTGTATATAAAATACTTTCTGGCACTCACCCTTTTGTCCTGCTTCCTCTTTGATTCTCACAAAATCACGTCACATAACAATGTGGGATTTTTTTCTAAAATACTTGTTTGTTCCCCAGTTACTGAAGATAACTTCACAGTCTTTCAATTTTTTTTTTTTATCCTAACACTACCCCTAGCTGAAGGTATTATATTCCTCACTTTCCAAATAGCCTTTGTGTCTTATTTCCCAATGACTGGCCCAGAATCACACCAAAGACAAGGGTAGAGTAAGGAGCTGAGTCCTCCACCAGTGCTCCCTTGGGGGCAGATAACCCTCCAGGTCAGTCCTTGCTCATATCTGGGGTTACTGTGCCTGGCAAGAACAGCTCATATACACAAGAACCCCATTAGATGAAAGGCTCACGTTACCTGAAAAGTTCTTAATATCCGATTAGGTTTCCAAATCCCTTTCTTCTGGAAGCTAATGAATGTGAGTTTATATCCTTAACTATTACTTACTGTGTAGACTTCAGGAATAAAATATAGGCATACTGTTTGCCAGACATTCATTTGAAGGGTTCTACAGAGTAAAATTGAATTATTATAGATTAGTGAGTGTACAGATTAATCTTGGAGATCTCTGACATTTTAATGCATATCTATGTGTTCCTACTCCTATTCCCATTCTTGATGCACTTGCATATGAGATGGGAAAAGGAACTGCTTTACTTCAACTTAACCTTTTTCCTGAATTCATACAGAATGGTTTTTCAAGCAGAATACTCAAGACTCTTCCTTTTCTTGAATCTGCACCAAAAAGGAAAAGCATAGGAGCAAACCTGTTTTAGATACAGCCTTCTGCATATGACAACTGATTTAATAAACAGTGTGATCTGGCACCATTTAAGTCAGTACAATTTCTCAGCACTGACGGCACTTCCGTATTGCTCCAAATAAACTGGCTCAGGTACCAGGCTCTATAGCTGCTCTGTCTGTGCAGTCTTCCCAGGCAAAATCTGTCCTGCTTCTCAGCCAGGCTAATTAATTCTGATGAGACTGCTGTAATAACATTGCTACGCTGCATCCGATTCCTGAGCTCCAAGTGCACCGGCTCGGCATTGGCTGTGCTGTGCTCCACTGCAGGACTGTCAGATGCTGCAGCTCACATTTCACATACAATGTACTCAAACTCTTCATAACATTCAAGATTTTGGCAGTTTTGCTCAAGTTAGATGGGAAATAAACATAAACTGCAAACTGGTGGGTGACTCATCGCTTCCCTTTTCCTCTGAAAGAGTTAACATCAGACACATCCAGGAGGCCATGAAGTGTTTGGCACCAACACCGTGTTCTCCTCATCCACGGCAACAAAATTAAATAAATATTTATTTATGTAAAAAATTTTCTCTAGTGATACATTCTTGATATTTTTTGAATTTGGGGGTAAACATTACTGAAGGTGTAGTGAAGTTTAGTGCTCATAAAAATGAGATTAATCCTGGCAGAGAACAAGGCTTGGTGCAAGTGGACTCTGTGTAAACTCCCACACATCTCTGTCAATGTGCCTCAGTCAGGAGCAGCAGTGAAACGTGGCTGCTGTCCCAGTGCTCAACCTCTCCCGAGGGGAGAAAGCCAAATCTGCTGAAAAGCTCAATGCTTCACTTGATTGCAAATATGTTTCAAGCCCACCAGAACAGCACATTTAATTACACTTGCCTGGTTTTGACACTGTAACAGGTACTTCTGTCCTCCAACTGTGCTCATGCAATTGGCTCTATCCAAAAATAAACCACGAGGCACCAGAGGTTGTATCTGTGACGGTGGGGTTTGAGATTTATTTAATTACATGTGAATTTTTAGTCTACTGGAACTCAATCCTGATGTAACAGAAGCCACTTCTAAGAGCAAACTCTGGTTGCCTCTTGCTTAGATCTTTTGCAAGCACAAAAATAATCCCAAGGAATAACTAATGCAGAGGAAGAGATCACTGAAAAAGAAACAGGTGTATGACTCTAAAAAGCAGTATAGTATAAGCAGGTCAATAGGAATTTCCCACTGGCTGTTCAAATTGTGTGCCTGTTTGCCAGGTAACCAGGGCTAACCACAGAGTGTTCCCCCTGTGTACTGCTGGCAAGCAATCTTATTACTGAACCAAATTAGCAGGAAAGCATTCTTAGATTGCCATTGGCCAAGGACCAATTTAACAGTGGGCTCCAGGTAAACTTGAAACTGGTTCTTTTTTTTACCTTTTCTTTTTCCTTAAAGAAGCAGAACATGGATGTTTATAGAGTCCACTACAAGTGTAGCCAGATCTGTTCTCCACTTACAGGGCAGCAGAATCCAAGAACTGAATTGTTTCAAGGCAAGTAGTGTGCCAAATGCACATTTTTGTGTGCATGACCTGTTTTCCCCTTAGTTTTGCGGAGAAGAAAGAGCTTATTAAAGAAGGGAAGCTTTCTCCATAGAGGCAGTATTTGTGAGTATCAGTTTTTTTGGAATTGAGGAGAAAAGTGTGTTGAATATAATCTATTCATATTTGCTTCTCTTATTCAAATCCCAACTTACTGCACAGCAAAATCATTGGAAATGATCCCACTAACTTCAGTTGATATAGGACAGAGTCCTGGCTCAGAAGAATGGTGTGGTCATATTGGCATCACTGGACACTTCTAAGCAATATTGCAAAAGCAGTTTGTCCATGGAACTGCTTTTCCCATGCTCACAATGTGCTTTATGGAGCAAAAACCCACACTGGGAAAATGCAGAGAAGGCTATAACTCAGGGAATTGCTTACGCATTATCCTGTTGGGTCAAAAATTTTGTTTTTCAAGAGAATGTGAAATGCATAGGGTCTAAAAAGCTCTCACTTATATAACAGTTGCCAAAGGGCAGCCTATTCATTAGCCAAGACATAAAAGTAAAAAGGCTGCTCCAAGGCCTTGAGGCAGCACAGTTTCTTGAGCTGTGCTTCATAACAGCTGCCCTCCAAAGTCTGGTTAACGTCATCTAAAATGCTCTTTAACAGAGGACTAGGATGACACACTTACTGTCACAGCATCCCCTCTTCGGACAGAAAGAAACATCTTCTCTTTCCAGATCTCTCCTTTCCAGTGCTGAACTCTGACATATTGGGTTTGTCCTTTAACTCAAAGTATTCGCAGCAGGAAAATTTGCTCTTTTCTTCTTTAATATAACCTTCTGCTCTCCTTAGTCCTTGATAAACAATGGATGCTCAGATATTTATTGTAGCATGTACTGCTGGCCCTGCATAGTTCAGTCCTCTACAGAGAGGCTGCTTTTATCTTTTCAGGATCAGGGGCAGCCTTACAGAATATTTATGCTTCAGTTTTACAGGACAGCAAGTAGAGAATAGTTCAAGGGAGCAAAGGGAGAGAATGTGTTTCTTCCTATCAGATGATTTTATTAATTTGCCAAAGAAATAATTAGTGCACGCTGCAGTTTTCCCCTTAAATGTTGTTATAAGATTATGTAATTGGCTAAAAAAAGAGAAGTCTTCCTCTTGAAATCTGGTGTGTCTTTTCCCAATGTAGAAGTCCAGCAGAATAGCTGGACACCTGCATTTATTTCTTGCATATAGCCTGCTTCCATGCCTTTTCTCATTCCTGGGCTGGGTTACCCAGGCTACCCAGGCTACCTTCTAACTGCCCTTTAGATGTGATCCTAGCTTGTGAGCCACTTCAGAGGAGCCATCAGCACACAGTTGTAGCTGTTCAGAGCAGTTACCATCACATGGTCACTCGGTTGTGTTTGTGATGTCTCTCAGCCAAGAGTGTCAGGTTGCAGGGGAAAGTACTGGCTGGGATGTCTACTGTAGATCAAGGTCTTGCCAAGGAAACCTGAATAAACCTTATAAAAATATTCTCTCCTTCCTATTTATCTTAGATTTCTGAAGTTATAACTACTTAATTTATCAAACTTGATTTATTCAAGTATTTACCTTGGATGCTGTTATACTTGATGGTTTTGAGCAAAGAAATAAGTAATTCATAATGACAGTTGGATGCAAAAACTCACAGCACCAGGAAGTAAACAAAACAAATCCTGATTTATTTATATTTTTAACTACTAGCAAAAGCTTAAATAGAGTGCTAGATGCATTTTTCTTAAAAAATGCAATGCAGAAAAGAACTAAAGCAAAACAAAAAATACACAAACATACAGAAGACCATACTCCCCTGCTCCATCCAAACACTTTGGAGGAGAAAAGGAAGAAGAGATTGAACTGGCTGCTAATGGCATTCATCTGATGCCTCCTGAGCATTTCTTTGTGAGTGTGGGGCCTCCTGAGTTGAAGCTGCCCTTCTCCTTCTCTCACAGTGCCTCCTGCCAGGAGCATCCAGCCATGCAGCTGGCACCACTGCTGGCTTCAGGCCAGCCCTGCTTCGGCTTAAGGAAGCTGCTCACTAGGAGGAGGTGCCTAGGGCAGGCTGTGGAATGTATGCACCAAAGATGACATTTACAACTGCAAACAACCTTGGAAATGGGTCCTGATGTCCTCGAAACTAACCTACATTCACGGTGCTCAGCTGCTGACAAGCTGTTTGATTTTTCAGAGCTATTGCCATGACAGCAGAACAGACTTTTCCCATATGAACAGGGCTGAGACCAGGATTTCATACATGTCAGTTCATAGTTGTGCCTCTCAACTCTGTATTAGACTAGAACAGCGGCCTAGGCTTCAAGGTCTTTAAAACTCAAACCAGATTAAAACTAAAATTTACTGTAGCCCAAACTTGACCACCTGCTTGCAGTGCAGCCTGTTATGAGTTGTGATGTTGTCTGGGTACATACATCTGTTGGGACATGGGACTTTTTCCTCCCTGTTTGGGCATAATGAGGAAAAAACAGGGCAAGTAACTGGTATCCCAACTCTCCTATTTGTTAAAAGCAAAAAAGAGGGAAACAGCTATCTTGAAAAACAGCAGCATTTATAAAGCACATTATATAGCTTTGTGCTTCAACAAAAGATCGGAAAATGAGATGAGGTGCTTTTTAATGCATACCTATGCAGCAGTGCACAGTTCATGACTTTAGAAATACTGAATTAGGATTTCAAAATTAGCAAGCCTGAAGCTGTAGATCTCACAAAACCCCATCAGAAAAATATTCCTGATGATGGAAATGTAGAGAACAAAGTATCTACTTTTGTGGATATTTCTTTCCTATCTTGTCTAAGATGAACTTTCAGAATAAAACCTCAGCTGACCAGATGATAGAGAGGCAGAAGATGCAGATGTAGTTCTGAGTGGAAATGGGCCTTGGATGAAAATATTCACGAGCATCATATCTGTAAGCCAATAAATTCAGCTGACTTGCTTCTTTCTCACCTCTACCTGCACAGGTTATCCCAAACTAATACTTTTTCTCAATAAAATTTGGAGTTTTAGTCCAAATATTCATTTGGTACCTATGGCATTGATTTTACAGGAATCAGTAGTTTTTCTGTCATCTGCAAGACCTACAGGCAGCACTCCTCAGAAGCAGTAAGCCAGAGCCCATGGAATCATGCTCTGTGACGCAGCTGAGGCTGGGCATGTTCACAGCCCTGCTCTGCTCATCCTGCTCAGCTCAGTGAGATTGTGTCCCTGTGGGACTGTCCCTCCCCTGCTTTGCCCTCAAGCTGGGCTCTGCTTCCCTGGCAGGGCACATAGCTCTTGCTGCTTCCTGGCACCCAGAATGGAGGGAAAGGGACAGGGACCGTGGGGACAGGGCTGGCTGGGAGATGGAAACAGAAGGCTGCTGTGGAAAACAGATAGCTCCTCAAGTCAGTGAAATGCTGGAGCTTCCAAATCAGGAGAAAACCTAGGAAGCTGATAAAATTATTCAGATAGGAAGAGATCACAATTCAGTAACTGAGCAAAAGCTATAGAAGAAAGAGTCAGAGGCTTCAACAAATTGGACTGTGAAGATGAGAGCAGAGCCGCCTGTGAGGGAGCTGTGGGGCTTGTCTGCCCTGCACACCACAGAAAGAGTCTTTCCACTGTGAATAGAGCACAGCAAGGTGTTATTTGATGGTGGAAATGCCTTGCTCTCTTTGAAAGAAGACATAACTCTTTATGGAATAATTTACTAATGCCATTTAAGAAATTGAATTCCTGTTCTATGAGAATTTTATTTATGCTAAATCAATATATGAAGTCAGAATTTCATTTTATGGCTGAATAGAAATTATATTAAGAAAGCAGCCTAGGAAAAGGAAACACTTAACGATACTGAACTGTTTTAGTCTTGAAGTGGTTTCAGTGACATAATGATATATTAAAAATAATATGTGTAAGTATTTCAGAAAATAGCAGAAGTAAAAGGAACTATAGTGCTAAACATAGCACAAGATATTGTTATTCTCAAAATGACATATTAACCTTACTAAAGTAGGATTGAAATTATTCATTACTCTTTTTTTTAAGAAAAATAATTCAAAATTGACATTTCTTGCCAAATGTCTGCATTTGGCAAGAAAACCATCATCCAGTGGTAACTTTCTATTGTTATTTTTTACCATTTTTTTCTGCAGTTGAAGAACATGCACACTGACTTCTATTGTAACATCAAGAGAGATGACAAATACATATGATGCCAGTGCTGATTTAGTCTGTGACACCGTAGCCATGCAATCTGCTGTACCTCACCTGTAAGTCATTTTTGCAAATTCATCTCTGAAAACCACTCTTAGAAAGACCACCAGCTGCACTCCCCCACAAGAAAAAGTTAGTACAGGCCCACCATGTCATCCCTGTTTCTCCTGTTTCCCTTTCTTTAAGCTGAGCAGCTGCCAAATCAGCAGCTCCTGGATTTCTGGCTGGGAAGGGAATCTCACACTTGAGGCAATGAGAGATGCATGCACTCACACACGCACGCACACGTTCTGCAGCTTGGTCCTGGGGAGACATAACCTCTGCAGTGCTGCATAAACCAATGCCATCTTCGTTACCTCAGATGGCTCCATGTTACTGAAATGGAGCAAGCTGGATGCACTGCAGGAGGCTCAGAAGTGAGCAAAAGGCATTTGAAGAGTTTCAGCACAGCCTGCTGGGAAGCTCTGAAAATACACAAGGGCCTCCCCAAGGACACTGTGGAGCAGTGACATGTGCAAGCTCTGACTGCCAGCTGACTGCCAGCAAGGTCAGGCTATCAGGAGGGTTTATCTCCAAAAGCAAAAATTTGAATCTGAGTGCTGAAACTGATCCACAATAAATTTCCTTTTATTTTTCCCCTCTGTGTGTCAGACAGTCACACTTATGGCTACATTAGCACTGCCTGCCATGGCTCTGCAGAGATGTGGGATTGAAGAGACACCCAGTTGGAAATAGATCTATGCCTATTCCTCTGAAAAACATGTATTACCTTAATTTTAGAAAGTTTACTAACATTGTGCATTGCGGATGCTGGCAATCCTGAATCTGACTCAGGATTTAAAGCTAAACTATTTAAAACTATATTTTACTATAACTTGTAGTGAGTATCCTTCCTAAATAATTTTTATCACTAAAAAGGAGACCTTTGAGCAACAACTTACACAGTACTTTTGAAGTCATGTTCATTTCTTTTGCTTTGAAGACAGATTGACTTAGGCTTTTGTATAAAACTATTCTCTGTTGATGTACCTTTCAAATAATTGGATATTTACCAGAAGACTTGAGGATTTTCTGAAGCAGAGCTGATGTACATAGAAATGTTCTGTATTCTGTAACTGAAACTTCCTTTTCTTCTATTGTAGTTCTCCCAAGCCCAAAACCAGCACGTTGGCCCTTAGCAAACAGTTGCTTTACATATGGAAAATCAGAGTCCTCAGGGGGTTTCTGATTTTCTTTTAGAGGCAATCTGTAAAATGAACGATGTAAAAATAAAAAACAAACTCTGTGCCTTTACAAAAGCGAGATTCCTTGTCAAAGACATAAGCATAGGTGCAGGAGAGTTTTTCTGAGGAATGTTAAATAAAAGATACAACTTCTTGCTTAAGGACACACCTGGAGCCACCTCTCACTTTACTTTCTTTGCTATCTCACACAAACAAACAGCTCATGATGGTAGTATTTTTTTTTCCCTTTGTAACTTAGCTTCAGCACATTCTGTGGCTCAGATCTGCTACCCAGAGCAGTTTGTGCCTCTCATACTCAGCTTTCCTGGCTTGCAGCAAAGCCCAGAAGGCACTGCCAACCTCAGTCCCCCAGCAGCCCTCCTGCACAGGAGGTGTCCTTGGGGTAACAGGGACAGCTGGGGACCCTCCAGAACTGTCCAGACCCTCAGCTCCTGTGTGTGGCACCAGCTCCCCCTGCACATCTGCTGAGAGCAAGGGGCAGAATGCCCTCCCTTTCCCAGTGGCAGTGAGCTCAGTGCTACTGGAGCATGTGCTCAGCACAGAAGTGGAGATGCTGTGTTCATGGACACTATCTGCATGTGTGTGTGGGAAAGGAGCAGGCAGAAATGTGCCCTGCAGGAGAACAAAACCAGCACTGGGAGCTGGGGTATGAGAGAGCAGCAGGGCTTCTGCCATCTCCTGGAACCCCAACTGCCAGGGCTCTGTGTGCTGGCCCTGTCCTGTGTTGCACCATAATGTACAGCCTCTGAAAAGGTTTTACTATAACTTTCTTGTTCATTACAGAGCACGAGAAACAGGGAAAAACTAATCAAAAGCAAACACTCACAGTCCTCTCCTTACTGCAGTTACCTGACTGGGCAGAATCCTGTGTAGACTCTGAGGTCCTTCCTCTCCCCCATCTTCCCACACCAGATTCCACTAACACAGCACTGTAATTTTTACATACCCACCTTTATGTCAGCACCTCTGGTCACATCAGCACTTGATTCCTTCATTTGTTGCTCCAAGTCCTCTCTCAGCTCATCTGTTACTTAGTTGTTTTTATCCTGGGCTTTGGATTCTAAACCACTCTCCATGAGTGGTTTGCTCAGCTTGAGGCAGTGGTTAGCATGATTTCTGTGGTTTAGCTGTACTTGATGAGATAAACATTTTTCATCTTTGAGAGCGTTTCTCAGGCTTCAGGCTATGCAAAGCCAGTGTGCTACACCATTGTTCTTGCCCTGACAGAGCCAAAGAAGTTCCTAGGAGAGCTTTCTAGCTTGGGCTTTGTGTCTCATCTGTAAAAGGGTTCACTGTGTTCCTGAGGAACATGAGATTAATCCTACAAGTGAATAAGCCAAGTTACTGTGGAGCATGCAGCATAAGGACCACCTTCTACAAGCTCTGTGTCAGCACCTCATGGATGTTTGGGAAACAAAGGACAATAGAGAAGGCAAAAAGCATCCCTGGCACACACATGGAGAGTTTCTAGAACCATCAGAACTTCTAAACTGTGGTAAACCAGGCTCCTTCAATCATTGTACTGGGATTTAATGATGTTTAATTCTACAATATGTTCTTTAATTTGAAAATAATTAAAAGCCAAAAGCTAAGATTACCTCCTTGTGACTGTAAGGAACTTTACTGCAAAAGTGGTTCACACTAGGCACATGAGGGCAATTTCAGTGTAAATCTCCATTTCTCTAATAATGAAGACTTGCATGAAGTAAAATTTAACAAGTTAAGGACTTGTCTTTCAAAGTATATGCATAAATCAAGAGTTAACTTTGTATTCTTCTCTTTTAAAAAATACCAGCAAAAGAACATTAAAATCATTATAGAAAATAATTAAACCAATAAGATCACAGAAGGCTTTTACAGCCTAGGTGCTGCAGGAGTTTAAAAACCATAGAAACCTCTTTCAAGGAATTAAAGTATATGATTGCCCTAAGATTTAAAACAAGAAAAGTTTGGTGTAATTTTTAATTTGGAAAACTTCAGTTATTTTTAAAAGTGTGACTAGCCTCTGTCTCTAAAGCCTTACATGGGAAAGCAGCATTCACCTCTTTGTTTTGCTACCTGAGAGACTTTACAGTTGGCAAATCTTAAACGAAGGAAAACAAATTAATTGTTCTCTTACATGCCATGAACACCAGGGAATTAATCTGCATCTACTGGTCTGTATACTTTTGATCTCTAAGGTATGCTAAATTTGAAATTTTGTTTTTAGTTCCTCTAAAACTAGCCAACAGATTTTGGGCCTACAATATCTCCTAGATTATTTTCCCAAACAATCCCTAGAGCTTTCCCTCCACACATGACCCCTTCAGCTTTGTTTGTTTGTCACCTAACACAATTCCTTGCTGAAAAGGGAGCTCAGCTGACAGCCAAGAGGAATCCCTCTGCTCTGTGTCTGCTTGCTGCCACTTTCTGAAGCAAGACTGCCAGCAAGCACTTGTCTGAGCTGATAATTGTGAATGATAGATTTGATCTAGGCTAACAGCACAATTAAATTAGGGTTTTAACCAAGTGTGACTGTACATGTTGTTTAGACAGCTCTCTAAGTGTTTTCAATTATGTTTTGTAATGAGAAACTAGGAGTAAGCAGTGATAAACTTGAGCACTGAATCTGCTGTGTGACTGCTCATTTGACAGCTTTAAGCAAAATAAAATGAAGCCTCTTTCCTCTGTTCTGAGAGAGTCATGACACTTACCTGGGTAGACACACAGTTTTAGAAGAATTAAATGATGTGTTTTCCTGCTGACATTTGTAAATTTTATCCATGTGTGGGACAGCACAAGATTTTACACATTTAGAAGAAAATGACCAGCTTTCATAGTACTAGAGAACAAAATTTTGTCAACTATAATTATGTTTTTTATTTGTTCTGAAAACAACAGGCTAAAATCCAGAAAGAAAAAAATATCAAAACTGTAACATACATCATTATGAAAAAAAAAAAAAAATCCCTGTACCAAATAAAATCTACAAGTTTTAAGGAAAACTATCAAAGTTTTTTCCATTTCAAAATAGGTTGGACGCATTCATGGAAGTAGTCCTTTAAATAAAAGTAAGCATAAGAAAGAGATGTGCAAGCAGTCAGCATTTTAAGCTCTAAGAGTAATCAGGATGTATTTTCCACCAGAACTGTTGCAATGATTCAAATGCTGATCTCCAAACTCCTATAGGAGTACCACATTAATTTATGTGGAGCAATAAGGACACCTTGAGGACAGTTAGAAAAATGCAAAAAATTTATGGTCTGCATTGATATGGGAGGATTTACAAACCCTTTGTAAGTCTGAATTCCTTGGAATTGCCACATGATGTAAATCATAAGGTCTTAAAACTATGTGGCAAAATCCTCCAAGTCCCAGGAGTATTATTAATGCTCTCATAGTTCCGAAATACTAGAATATATGCTTACCAATAGTTTCTTGCTAGTAGTTTTGAAGACAGACCTGTTCTTGCAACTCAATAATCTTGTTCTGAGTAGCTTTTTTCCTTGTTACAGAAATAAAAAATTTTGCTTTGCACTGCTCAGCATAGTATTACACTGTACATGTTTCTAAAAGGAAAAGTATAAAAATAGTGAAGGTTTCTGAAGAAGTAATAAATGCAAATCTACACAAAAATTAAAATTCCACAGTTCTTTGTCACTCCCTACAAGTTTCAAGTATTCCTTTAAATCTGTACCTTTCAAAAAACAAAATAACTAAACATTTTTTTTAAAAAGTGGGAAGAGGAAGAAATCTTATACCTCTCATTTTGCTCAAGATTTTTTGCATATGAAAAAGCACTTTTTTTTAGTCTAGCTCTAAGTTAGAACTGCAGTTGTGGGGCCATTTTTAGAGCTTTCTGTTCCCTTAGTGCTATCTGCAGCCTTAGAATCATCACATATTTCAGGTGGCTCAGTTTCCTCTGGCTGTGGTGGGGCAAGATCAGTTGTGATCAAATCAGTTTCCTGATCTGATTTTCCTACTTCACTGCAAAATTCAACTTTATCTTCCTGCTGGCTGTTCTTCTTTATCTGTCCATTCTGTGCAGGGTAGGTACTGGCAATGGTGTCATACAGAAATTGGTATTGTTCCTTAAAAATAAAAAGAAGTTAGTGTTAATGGAATGCTCAGAGTCCAAGAATCAATCCTTTCTTTGTTCTCTTATATTTTAGAAATGTAGTGTGTAGTTGACTGCAAGACTGCACATGAAGCAGTTTCCACAGTTTTTGGCATAGAGTAATGCTCCTATGGTTTATTCTGTCTTCAAGTGTACATAGCATCTCTGAAACTGCATCAGATATTCCAAGCTACTCATTGCCCTTTTGGTTCATAAAGTACCAAAGATATGGTTTTGAGAGTACCTAAGCTGTAAACACATATTGTACTGAGTCTGGAAAGTCGTGCAGAACCCTCCCCATATGGATGACACCCAGGTTTGGTGGTAACTGCACAGTGTGTGCCACAGCTCCTCTGGAGTTTCTGGTACAAAACCCTCAGTGACTGTCAGCCTGCAAATGGAGTTCATCTCCCAGCTGTTGAAGGGACACTGCATGAACATCAGGAACCAACTGCAGGAACAGCACAATTTGTAATTTTATACTATACACCCTTTGCCAAAGACAGTACAGAATTGCAGCTCTGGACATTTCAGACTCTTTCATTCCTATCAGCAAGGGCCAATGCCCAAATGGTGGTTAGTGTGAATGTTCTGATTAGAATCAGTGCTCCCTGTGCAGAAATTATGGTTATGGGGATATTAGTGATGTTATTTCTGTTAATTCATAAGATTTACTTACAAAGGTGGAGACCATTCCCAGCCTGGTGCGACGAAGAGATTTTACTACTTGGAAAACATCTATTACTTCTTCTATTTCTGCACTTTCCAAGAGGGTCATTAAAGCACAGAATACACCAGTCTTCTGTGATCCATCACTAGAAGATGACACAAAATGTAAATGTAAATTTACAAAGTAAAATCAGAAGTCCTCTGACTAAATGTTAGATACATTTCAAATTCTTTATACTGACTTATATGTCCAAAGCATTTTTTACTAAAATTGTCACAATTAAGTATATGTGTAGGATTTGCACAGGACACAGTTTATCTAGAAACTACCTGGACCTGAAGTACCACTTAAGGGGAAGAGGTAAATTCAAAATTTCAGACTTACAATCTCAACTATTGTTAGCAGGATTATCTTCTGGTTTAGATGGCATGCAAGGCTATTTCTGGAAATGGTCCTAAAAAATACCCTGGAGCAAGAGATGATCCTAGAAACTCTATTGGATGTTCACTAGAGCATCCTGCAAGTGCACTCTGACCTCAGACAAAACAATTGCACCAGCCAGGAGCAGCTGCCATAGCACCTGCTCTGTGCCCACACTTGCCCAAGAGTAGTGTGCTTGTTTTTCATCACTGCAATCCAAAAGGCCAAGCTTGAGCAATTCAAGAAATTTTCTAGGGGGAGTTGAGTCTCCAGACACACAGAAAGGCTTGTGAGAAATGTAGGCATCCCAAAATTATGGTTGCTATGTATATCCAGAACTCAGAGCTAGGGTGAATGTGTGTGCTGAATTCAGACCCACCAGCAGTGGACAAGGAGTGGGACACTGCGAGTTCTCCTGCTGTCCTCAGTGACTGATCTGGCTGGAAGTTTTTCTTTAATGTTGAGAATCATGCTGACTAAATCTTTGGGGGCTTCTGGAACATCACAGCCACTCCACTTATGGTACTGATACTGATACACCTTCTGAGTTTCTTTCGTCTGGAAAACAGCAGTGGAGATGTGGTTAATGTTCAGGATAAAATACAAATTCACACAGTGACTCTATTGCTGCTGATTTACAAAGGAAGAATTCTACTCCTGAGGAACTGCAGGGTGATAGTTCCACCTCATGAATATGAGGAAGGTAGACACACAAGCTTTGTTCAAAGTACAAAAGACAGATGATCTCCTGAGACTCCCCTACCACCATCTCAGCAACTCACTAAAGAGAAACTTGAGATAATTTATAGCATTTCTGTGATTGACTCCTGGTCTGGAAGAGAAAAATATTTCCATTCTTAGAGCAGGAGGTAACTGCTGTGGGAACTGTTTCCTCTCTTTCTTGAGGCTAAGTTTATAAACTTGTTTTCAAATTTAGAAACTCATTGAAAAACATCTTTCGAATTTGCAAAGGAACATTTACCTTCAGATGTGCAACATCAAATGCACGTATGGTATAGCTAAGACCAGAGTTGACATCTGCCATTTGAACTTCTATGCCATCATACGTTTGCTTTCCTTCTCCCCAGTACTGTGCACAGAGTTCCTAAAATGGATAAAAGTACAAGTCAGTGATTACCACTCAAATCTCCTTTTATTTTGCTTTCCATGTGCACTTAGAGACTGTACTGACTTTAAAGTAGGAGGAGTTCCATTGTATTTTAAAATAGAGCATCATACACTTTTCCTCAAAAACTCATTAGAAAGTAAATTAAGTAGGTAAATGGTAGAACAAAATATATGCAAATTCCTCATCCTATGGAAAACACTTAAGTGGAGCAAGGGAATGAGAGAGTTCAGTGCAGTGTTTTGTTTGCATGTAGAGGATATCCAATGTGTCATTGTGCATACAATGCCCCCACCTGATCTCCTTCCTTCAGCTCTGTCAGCATAACAACGACTTTGACTTTTCTTTGGAACACCATTTGCCAGAAGTCAGAGATAGTTTCCTGCAGTGGTCCCTGTGTTGCAATCATGGCTTTTGGACCCCAGTAACCCTGTAAAAGATTTTTTTTTTCCTTCAATTAATTTGAAATGTGATTGTCAAACGATAGAACTCATCATTTGAGGAATACCCCGTGAAATAAATTAATAAACCCATTTGTTTCTAGGGAAAACATACCCATCACAGTAGGCATTGGTCTTACAGGAATTGTACTACCCAAATGACATTAACCTCAATCCTCCTAAGAGTATCACTTCAGACTGACAACAGTATTTTGATATTGTTGTATTGACATAGATATATTGACACTGCAGTGGGTGAGACTTTACCCTGCCATAAGGGATCGAACATTCTGTTTTACACAGCCATTGAATTTTACCACTAAGAAATTGTGTCTATACCACACAAAGTTGGTGCACCAGTCAATTCACATTGAGCTCCCTAAAAATAAAGATACTTTTACCTTGAATAGATGTCCTAACTGTACAATTTTTCAAAGGATTCAGGTAAATGGAACTTAGCTAGTAATTCCATTAAAATCAGTTACTTCATTTGTGATTGATAACTGTTCTTCTTTGGCTATATAATGATATAATGATTGTTGGCTCAAATTTTCATTGGTAGGGTTTGGACCATGTGAATAACTATAGTCACATTTCACTAGCAGGGACAGTATTAATCTGGTTCAACCTGTAGACTAATGGAAATTACCTCACTAATGAAAGTATATGTTATCATGAGGCCTGTCTGAAGGCTAATGGTTTTAAACATAGATGGATTTGCCAATCAGCCATCAGATCCTTCTCCCTTATTCAACTAAATTCTTTTCTATTGAGATGCCAACACGAGGATAAGAGTTTTAGCCAAAAGCTTGTGAAATGCCTACAGTGGATCCTCTAAATACATACAGTTATGAAGGAAGCATTGATGTATTTGCTGGATTCCTCACAGTCGCTGTCCTCATCCGAGGACTCATCTGAATCATGCTCACCCTCCTTACTGCAATCTTCTTCGAGCCTGATGGGCACTCGGTTAAAGTCATCTGTGTGAGACAAAGTGTCACTGTCACAACCCCTTGGGTATGGCATTTGTGGGGGGCAGGGAAGAGAAAAGGCCAGTCCTTTCACAACAGACTGCAGAATCAAGGCCACCTTGTTTGAAATAAACACTCCCCATAAGTCACAGTAGTAAAAACTCATCTCTTCTTTTTTAATCACTATAAGAAGTTTAGGATTTTACAGTGTTGAGAATTCTAATCAAATACTGCTTTGTAAAGTGATTTGGTAATTTTTTCAAACTTTTTCTAACAGAGGAAAGATAAACTAAGGCAAGGTGGGATAAAATAAGGCAATGGAAAATACTTACAAGGAATTATGTTGGCATTTCTATTTTTGCTTTTATTTTCCTCCCGATTCCCAGTGTTCTGTGTCCGCCACCCTTTATAGGAAGGCAACCGCTGAAGAAAGAGGATGTTTGATATAATGTTTGATTAAAAGGGTTCTTGAGATCATTGTCTCCTCAGGACTCCCACACCCAGTCTTCATCCTGCAGTGCCTCACTCCTTACTTTAGTTCTTTAAACTTTGCTAACAGCTGTACTGCTGTTTAAAAATGCCAGCTACACCATGTACAATGACACAGGAAATCCTGAACACAGACACAAGTATCATTCTGTAAGCTCTATCTTTCTTAAAAATATTAACACTGAAGCAGAAATAAAAGTTCATTAGTATACAGCATTTTTTCATGCAGGTAAAGAAACTTTCTGTGCCAGAGAAATAAAATAGCACCCAAATAATCTATTATCTGTGGTATCTCTAGCTCACAACTATGGCATTTTTTAACAGAAATGGGAAGTGAGGGCAACTGGATTGCAAAGCTTATTTACCTGGAACTCTGCCTCCAGCAGAGAAGGCTCACTCGGGTGGTCTTTTCTTTTCAGATTGTTAAGGGAGGAATGCAGTTCTGAGAGACTGATCTCTGTTTCTCCATACTGATTGTATTCCACCAGTGCTTGATGAATAAGAATGTACTGTGACTGGTGTTTCCCATTTGAAGAATTAAAACATGAAGTTATTAAAGAGTAAAAAAAAAGTCATATCACTTTTGAAAATCGTTATGAAAAGCTATTACTCCTGTGACAATATCATTAGTGTTAATAATATTGAGTATTAATATTAAAGAGATATTAAATACAAAGGTTAAAACTGTAAAATGCTGAAATAAGTTAAAAACATGCAATTCATCAGTCCGTAACTTTTGTTGTACTCAAGTCATATGAAAATTGCACTTAGGCAGATGCATTTTAGAACTTTTAGAATCAAGTTTTACTCTGCAAGCTCAGTTTTGCATTTATGAATTGTATGCCAAAAAGCTGTTCTCCTTGGCTTCCTCTTCTAAAGCCTGAACTTAAAAAGTTGAGGTTTCAAAAACTGAAAAATTTTCTTGGAAGTTTTTTTACCTCTTAATACTTTTCAGAGCTGTATTTTCTATGAACTGCTACAACTGAACTGAGCAATGCACTGGTGAGAAGTGCTGCTGAAGTAGTACAGGAGACTTGTGACAGGAGTAATATGAGGGAGGTACCTCTACTTGGACCATGAGGCAGCGCTGGCGCCGCAGTTTCACGATGTAGCCATAAACATCCACTCTGCCTTCCGCGTCCAGCCCCTCCAGCATGGCATCGATTCCGATGTACGTCCCGGTGCGCCCAACGCCGGCACTGCCATGCGCAAAGGGATGCTTATGGACAGCCAATGGCACCAGCCACTCCCTCTCTGAGGGCAGCTGGCCTTGACAGAGTGAGACTGAAAACATCTAACAGCAGGATTCAAAGCAACTGAAAACACTTCTTGCTGTAAATTGATTGGCTACACAAACGATGATGAGTTTGCATTTTTAGTATCATGGCCAAATATGGTGCCCATAGCCAGAGCAGCCCAACATTGATCTGGCTGTTTTTGAAAAGTCTGTGTATCCTCAGGTTTTATCAACCTGAATTTCCTTCATATCGTTCAGAAAACAGGCCTTGTGTATCTTTTGCTGCCTCATTTTCAAGTGTTCAAGTCACAAAACCTGGGATCAGACAAACACTTTTGCTAGCTCCCTTTTCTGAATAGCTTCATTTTAGTCATTTGACATTACCAAATTGTTTAAAGGATAATATATATTTACCTGCAATGAACCACAATTGGGCCACTAAAAAAGTTGCTGAGAGCATTAACTCTGCGTCGGAGTTTGAGAAGGAGATGTGGATCCTCAGGGACTCCATGGTCTGGCCAGCTTGTGAACTGGATATGAGTGACATCTCTTCCAGCTGTCCTTTCTCTTCCCTAGAAAAAGTAAAATGTGGTTTTTAATATACAGCAATCTATATATACACATTAGTATATGTATTCAGGTGTATACATAAGTCTAAGTGACTAGATTAAATCCCAAAGCACCCAAAGAGTCTTGAGTGGACTTTGGTTTGTTGCTGCTAGACTTAAAGAGAGGACATAAATTTGAAAACCATGATTATAAAACCAAATGAGAAAAATGCCTCAATGACATTCTTTACTGGCCAACATTTATATGGCTGTACAGGCATTTTCCCACTAATTAACCTAATAATTCTTATTCATAGCTGCATTATCCAGTTGCAGCAGAACTATTAATACATTTATTTGCCATTGTTTCAGTAATTATACGTCACTATTCTACTAGAACTGCAGAAGTGTTCACTTTCTTTCCACATAGCAATCTACATTTCCACAACCAATATCCATTTTATCTTTATTGATATGTCAGCTGAACAAAGAGCAGACAGTTCTAAAAATATCAGCCCTCAACTTGCTGCAATCACTCATTTCTACTATCAGATTCCTGAAGTGACAAAGCAATGTCTTTGTAAATAGTTAATTCTTAACACCCTGATCTGCTCACTGACCACACAAAGCTACAGCTTTCTTTTAATCAGGCCAGTTCCTGAGTAAATTTTAATGCAATATGAGACAGCAGAGTAGGAATTTCCAGCTGTAATCACGAATCAAGATGGGTGGATTCTCTTGCTTTGCTGAAGATCTGCCAGCAGATTTACTCTTTGAGTCTGAATGCTTTTAGCTATGATTTAGGCTCCATTTATCATCATTGAAATATTTTTGTAAAAGGCCTGTGCTGAGCATTTAGCCTTTGATGGCAAATTTTGTTCTCAATGACACTAAAGGCAACTAATGCGACTCCAGATGTGTGAAATAGAGTAAATAACCAGCCTTAATGATTTACACTTATCTAAATTGTGATTTTTTAAATACTTGTATTTATAAATACACATGAGAATACCAGAATTTGTAATTGTCCCACTGTACAATTATAAGAGTCACACTGATTTTGGTTACAGAGGGTTATGCTGAGATACACACAAAGCAGCAAATTTTTTGTGTTAGGGAACAAACTAAATATATAAGGAAACCACAGTATATGTATTAATTTTTTACCACTTAGCAGCATATTAATAGTTTAATCTTAAATGAAGGTTCCAGAGGATTAAGGAAAAACATCTTTTGAACTTGGGAAATATATATCTAACATGCATTTCTTGCAAGAAATTACACCTACATCTAAGTTTTCCCTTAAGCTATATGATGCTTAGGAAAAACTGCAGAGCATCTTCCATTGAGAGGTGACTCCTCTCCCTTAAAATACAGACTGCAAACCGACACCTCAGTTCCAGTCAGTCTCACACTTTTGCATCAACTCACATTTGTGATGTGCAGTTTCTGAATGACGTAGTCTGGACACGTTTTACTTTCATGGATCTTCACAATGATGTCTCCATACGTTGCAGTTCCATTTTCCATTGATGGCCAGTACTGGGCACATTTGTTCTACAAAGAGATGAAGTTAAGTAAGCAGCCCAACAGTGAAGTTGTAGAGAACTGAGAACTAGAAAAAAGCCTAACTTAAAGTAGGTGGCAACTCAGTATAGGTTTTCCAGCTTTTCAATTCCAAATACCCAACAATTCAAGTTTCTGACCTGAAATTTATGGCCATGGAATTTAACTTCAGATTAAATTCAGGAAAAAAAATCCTGTACACTAGTAGAAGCAATGAAGAGTGATGGCTGTTGTTGCCTGATGGCTGAAGATATGTTTGTAGCTACTTCCATGCCTTCTTTTTCAGTCTTGAGCAGCAATGAGGGCTGCTGTTGCTGCCTGTCTATAACATCAGCTTGGCTGTGCTATACATCTGCAGGCTGTCAACATCTTTATCTGCAGCTAAAAGAGCAGTTCCCCTTCCCCCTGCTGTACCTGGAATAAGGAACAAAAGCAGGCTAGAAGCACTCAACCTTCCACTTAAATAAAGGCAACAGAAGAAAAATATTCTTTCTAGGATTTACTGAGAACACTGCCAGGATATCAGAATAGACAGGAGGAAAATAGAAACCATAACTTTTCTGACAGGTCTGTGAGGAGCTAAAGTTCAACCTTGAGCCCTTTTCTGGATTAAGCAGCTGTATTTTGGAAGCTCACCCTCTGCTACTTACTGCTATGACTAAAGTGGTATTTTCAGATAAGACTGGTAATTCATAACCAACACTGTTTTGGCATACTTTCTAGCATAAGTTCATCCACAATGAGAGAACAGCAAAGAATGAAAAAAAAGTGCTTAGGAAGAGCATGCAATTCAGCACAGCACAGCAGTTCACTCAGATTTCACATAAAAGAAGGATGGAAAGAGAAGGAGGGAAGGATGGATGTATCTCACCCTCTTCCCTTCCTCACAGCGAGTCACCATGACAATAATAGTGGCCTTCTGCTCCCAGATCATCCTCCAGAAATCATCTGTGGTTTCATCCTTGGGGCCTAGAAGGAGACAATTTAAGGGACTTTTCAGAGTACAGCCACATGAAAATATACCTGCCTGCTTGACATGCTTAGCCATGCAATCTGAAGAGATAACCAGAGATCATGCAAGTAACAACCACACACTTGACTTCATTATGGCTGCTGCCATTAGGCTACAGCATTTTAAAACTCTCATCTGTATCTTTAGTGCATAGCTATGAAGTCTGAAAACTTTTGGTGTAAAATTATACAACATGAGAAATCTGCCTTTGAAGTACAATTTATTGTCACAAAATTCCCTAAGCAAAAACTCATTGACAACTTTGCCATATTGAATTTCAAAATGTCAGATTTTCATTTTTCCTTTAAGCTTACTAATAGGATTTTACACTCTAAGAAAAACAGAATAAAGTAAGCATATTCTTTTAAGATATTAAATTACCTTGTGCAGCAATGTATTTTCTTGGTTCTTTGAAGCCCTGCAATAAGAACATTGTTATCAACTTTTAGAAAGAAAGCATGAACAATCTAAAAGATTTGCAATTTTAAAAATAAATACAATATGCAACAATTAATTAATACCAAATACATTACAAAGGTGAAAACAACCCCAGTGGAAATCCTCCAAGGTATTGGTGCTTTAAATGTGCAGATGAAAGGATTTCTTCCATAGAGTCTAAGACTTTTTTTAAGTAAAAGTCACTCACATCAATATAACTTGCATTGATATAGTCTGATCCTGGATCTCCTGGCATCTCTGAGAGCTCAACACGGTTATGGTCATCTGTTTAAATCATATAAACCAAAATAATATTATCTCAAGGCAGTGAGAAATCAAACATTTATAAAACATGTCCAAATTGTTACAAATACTCACATGGCAGAATATCAATGTAACGGTTTTTGTTCTGATTATGGCTCTTCTTGGCCTCCTTTATAGAAAATTTACTGAAAACTCTAGGAATACTCTGTAAAATACAAAATCTATTTTATTAGCTAAGCCTAGATTTAAAATAGCCTTTATTTACAGTCAAATGAATATAGAAATATTGTGGCATTACTGAATCTGGAAGGTAACATTTTACTTCATAAGATACTACTTCATATATTTCTTATATCTAAAGTTTAAAATATTATTCTCTTGATATAGTTAGTATATATCTCCACAATTATATATTATTGATATCCTCACAGCTATGCAGTAAGACAAAACTTAAAAATATATATTAAAAGGTACTTCAGGATGAAGGGTATTGAGAATGAGTAATTTCTACTTTTGCTGAAGAACATCAGGAAAAAAAAGTATTTTCATCTTACAATGGGGAAGAGACTGGTAGCAAAATTAACTGAGAACTATTTGACCTTAGATGAGAATTCACTCAATTTTCTAGAACATTTATTTATTTATTTCTAACTAGTGCATATAATCAAACATGCTCTTAGATGGAATTCTTCCAACCACCTGGATAAAAACCTGTGGAATATTTTGAGTAAAGGGCAAACCTGAAATTCTTCCAAGAAGAGCCTTCCTTCATCTGCAATCTTCCTCTTGTATGTGTCCAGCAATAGCTCTGATGGTATTGGCTCTATGTTGAGAAGTTGCTTGTCATCATCTTTAACTGTGTAAATAAGTCAAGAGTCAGTGATCACAATATAACAACATGTATCACCCAACTTCCCAGATTTCCTCCAATTTATGCTCTGAGTTGCAATAATCTGCAATATCATCTTGAATGATAAAACAACAATTGAGTAAGTTTTCACACCTCTTCCTAGACTTATATTAATTATTCATTGAAAAGTTGTGTTTTTTAGTAACTGTGTATCTAAGCAAATGGATTTGAATTTCAACACAGTCCTACTTCCCATTTAAAGTTTCTGTAAATTTCAGTGTTCTAAATTATTTTTTTCTTAAAGCTTTCTGGTATTGACTGATCCTGTCTTTCTCCCCAGGCTTTGAAATCTTGTGGAAAAAGGTGCACAAAATTTTCAGTCTTTGGGATTTGAAAGCATTCAAAATTTTTCAGTAAAAATTAACTGACTAATGTTCAGTCTCTTTTTTGGGAAAAAGGTGCACAGAAAAGGGAAATCTTATTTTAAACTGGATTTTATTCTGGACTTATTCTCAGTGTTAAACACATTGCAAACATTGTATGGGATAACTATAACTGAGTTTTTTATTGAATAATAAATAGAATTTTTCAAACACTGATGAACTTTCAGTTCACCCAAGTATAAATACTTCTAGGTATTCACTGAAGTAATTTTGCCCTCCAAATAAGCTGCTATCATGTTAAGATTGGTGATCTGTGTACACAACCAAGAATGCAAATAACTCAAGGTGATAGCAAGACCTGAGACTAATTTTATTTCCATTTGCTAAATGGAAATAAATATAAATTGCTACATATATAAAGATACTCACCTGCAACAAGGTTCACGCCTTCAGAAGAATTGCTGTAAGAAGCAGAAGAACCTGTAAATGCTTTGACTAGTAAAATAAATATAAGTTAAATAGAATCAATTTTGTATGAGAACACCAGGGCTGCATTACAAGCTGTCTGTGAAACAAGAGTGCTAACCCTAGGACTATGAAGGGATCTTTGTCCTCCTGTCCTCCTGCCCCGAGGCAGAGAAACAAGGTGGCTACATCAACAAGTTTTAGTCCCTGCATGATTTTGCCCATCTCACCTACAGCAAACATTTATTTAATTTACTCACTGGAGTGACTGCTTACACCATCTTCTCTTCTCTTGCTAGTGACAGAAAACTAACACATACCTAAAATATAGTAAGTTTAAATGCTAAGTAGCCAAGAACAAGTCAGGCTTTCTGGAGCTGTACAAGCAAAAATTAGTTTGGCTTTCCTGAACACAAAAGATTGTGTCTGAGCAAGAGCAGCTCCCTGTTCCCCTAGAGGGGAAGAGTAGGGAAAGGAAAGGTGCTGGAAGAGTCAACAAGTCCTGCTGCCAGAGGTGAAAAAGCATTTAAAAGGGCTCTGAAAAAGTGTGGATTATTTTCATTACTTTTGATTTAAATCATGAAGGAAATGTTTTCCAGATATTTCTGATTTTTTTTCACAAAACTAGACAAGCAATTTTGTTCTGTGCCTTGAACGAAGATAGAGCAGAGAGATTTTAAATTTATTTCACTGTATTTGTTTTGTTAGACAAACACCAAAAAATTAGCTTATTTTAAAAGGATTTAAAGGTAAAATGATATATTTTCTCAGGATTAATGAAATATCAAACTTGTAACGTTTTGACACTACCCACTGTAAAATTTTGTGGAAAACCAAAAGCCACCTGCAGCCCCCTTCCATTTATGTAAGAGAAGGAGACAAACATGAAGCTTACCCCAGCTTTCTTTTGTGAAGATCATAGATTTTGTACAGAACCAGTAGTAAAGCAATTACAGTCACGATGATCAAGAATGCCAAGAATACAATCAAGGCTCTAGAATTATCTACCAACAGAAGAATACATTCATTATTTTAAAATTACTGTTAATAAAAGGAACTTGTATACTCCCTAAGAACCAGGACTCATCAATTTTTGGTTTGGGGAAAAAACTTAATAGATTTGAGTTTGCGATGCCAAAGTAGAGGAGGGGATTTTATGTTTTCATGAAGAAAATTTTCCCTTAAATTCTCCATGTCCACCTGTCAAAATGCTACAAGTCACTGGTTCAGCATTACTGTGCTTGTCTCCTGCTCTGTGTGACCTGCACAGTGCACCTCTCAGTTGCTCCTGATCTACGAATTGGGAACCTCTGCCAAGTCACAGATGTTCAGCTCCTGAAATGCAGGATCTGAACACAGGAAAATAATCCTAAAGTGAATAATGTCAGCTAGAGATATTAATTTCCAGTTGCATTTGAATGTTTCCTGAAGAAACCACAGCTGTGTAATAACTCTGAGTTATGATTAATGACTTGTCAACATGATCTGTTACAGTAATACTGAATGAGGATATTTTTCAAATATTAACTATAAAACAGGAAGTTTGGATTTTTAATTAGAAGCAATTTAACTGAATTCACAATATACATTGTTTATATTATGCTAAAATCTAAAGGTAAAGGTGCTGTACATGTTTACTTACATCTGGTTTTTATACTCTCCACTACAGCTGTCCCATTATGTTTTCCATTAGACACAAAGATCTGTATGCAATGGGTGACAATAATAGAGATGTTCAGATATGACCAGTAAAAATTTCTGCACACAATTCTTAAAAAACAAAGCACAACATATTTCTGAAATCCATCCATCTATTGACAACACCATTGACAGCAGAGTCTGCTGTCAATCTCTGTATTGACACTGATAGTGCAGCTCAGGTTTCTAGCCAAGTTACAGCAAGATCTGGATTCAAAAATATGGAGATGACAGGAAAAAAATGTAGAAAAATAGGAAACACACTTGAGAAAATAAAAAACAGATGCATCTCAAAGTAAAATCAATTTCATCTTTTATTAAGCCTCTGAAATCTGAAAAATAACCATGCTATATATAAAAATCCCATTTGTTGCAACAGTAAATATACAAATAGTCCACTGAATTTGATGTTTGTAGTACAAATTTATGTATGGGTAAGTAATTCAGAGAAGTTTAATTAAATAAGGTTTTCTTGCATCATTAACTTTTGGGTACCTTAAAAGGTGTTAAAACAATAACTTTGTTTTGCTGTGTTTATGTTTTTTCATATATTTAATATTTATTCAATCTTTTAAATTTCCTTAATAGAAATTCCTATCAGATCTAAAACACAGCTTGCAGCGAAGTATTTCACACTAGAGTTTTTTTCCCCCCCTTGAGTCTTCTATAACTTGACCAGAGTCTTTTCATTACCAAGTAAGCCCATAAAGTTTTCTCTGCTTTTGGGTATGAATTAAGCAAAACAAGTGCAAAGCAGAAGCCAGGATTTAGAGGTGCAGAAGCAAATTCCTTCTCTAAGGAAAAGTGGTGTACAAAATCTTAAATGGCACAGAGGTCCCGTGCTACTGGGACAATGCCGGGATCTTTTGCTCCTACAGGGCCTCATTTTTACTTTCCAAATATAAAGCTCTCTGAGCAGTCTTTTGGGAGAATACTGACAAAATATTGAAATCAAACTGAGACTACCCAAGCTCTCTGATACTGCATTTCTGCAGGTAAAAACAGAAGGAGGAACAGACTGTGGGGAATAAGTGAAACTGCATCCTAAAAGTAATAAAATGGCATCAATCTTGCTGGTTACTTTCTTTTCTAACCTTCACTGAAAGGAGCTATCAGGATATAAGAAATATCCCTACTGGCCATATTAAGGGAATCACACAAGACCAATGGTTTTGCAGGCAAACCCAAAAGGATGAAATGCCTGACAGAACAGAAAATTGCAGGAAGCCTTCAGGAAAGTGAAGCCTGTAAACAGAGAATGATCTATTTTGTATGGACACAAGGACTGGCTTGCAAGAAACTGATGTAAGGACATGCAAAAGGATCTGAACAGCTTTTCACTAATTAGTCCCTGAAGAACCAAAAATCTTCATTCATTAAATGGAATACGTTTGAAAAACTAAAATATCAGTCATACTCCAGAAACTATTTTAATCTTATAGAAACCCCAAACTTCTCTCTGAGCCAAGTACAGTCAACTGTGCTTGCATTTTTCTTGCTATGTGGAATAACACACCAGGGAGTGCTTGATAGGTTAGACATATATGCATTTTAGTTCCACAATAATAATTACTTTTTTACACCTGAGACCTACAGATTATAAATTGATTCCTCCGCCACCATATTTGCCTTTTTTTCCTAAAATCAAGCATCATATGCTTAAAAAATGAAAATGCAGCAATATTTTATGTATTTTAATACAATAAACTAACTTACCTGAAATACATATTTTGTCAAGTAAAAGAGATTTTCTTTTTTAAATTCACATTTGTCTTTTCCTTCAGTTTTTCCATCCCAAGTTAAATAAAATTTTGTTTCTGGTCCAAACACTTCTGGTTTTCTGCATGTAATCAGGACGGCATTATCAGCTGTCAATGTTGTTTTAACATTCTCCACTTTTTCTGGTACTGTAGACAAGAAAAAGGATTAGTTGCCCTATTCTCATAATTTCAAACCAAACATTTCAAGCTGCATGTGCTTGCTGTTTCTTATCTTCTCTCAATAACTTAACATATTTTCTTCCTTAAAAATTTCAGTCCCAATTTAACAAGATAAGTAAAATCGATTTTGATTTAACCATAGGCTTATCTAAGATGGAAAAGGTGGGAAGTGGAACTGAAAGGGCTCTACTGACATTCAGACTGCAAAAATGCTATGACAGTAAATCTCTGTTACATCTGACATCACTTTCTCATTTGAGGAACATGGGGCAACAGACAAGACAGGAGAAAAAACAGTTCTCCATGCGAATATTCATTTCAAAACTATTGTAAATTAAATTTTCTCCCAGGAGTCACTAGTATATTCTAATATTTGGAATAGTGTCCTTACATTTAAGTCTAGCCTAAAGCCACAAAAACTTTTTAATAATACAGAATCTGTTAAATCTAATCTGTGGTTTCAAACTGTATGTTGCAGAAAATGTTGCAGGTTTCAGACTGAGGGCCAAGTGACCTTTCACTGATAGCTGATAAAACATTTCAGAAAGTAAATGTGTGATGCAGTAGCTATATCTCAGCCGCCGCATCTCAGTAGAACACCACCATGGAAATTTTCTACAAAAATCATGTCAACTTGCAAAACAGCATATTAAAAAAAAAAAAAAAAAAAAAAAAAAAAAAAAAAAAAAAAAAAAAAAAAAAAAGGCAGCTGCTTTTTTCTTCATATGAAGAGCTAAGGCCTGCAAGGCTTTATAAGCAGATCAAATATCCCAGAGAAGAAGTGGCAGGATATTTGACTTGGCTGAGTGTGAGGTTACATCATAGCTGATCACTTTTATCCACAGGGCAGATCTGTTAGATTCTTATTCCATATGCTGCTGAAAGAGCCGTGACAAGGAGAAAGTGAATGTTTCTGGAGGCAATGTGTTTGTTGAAGATTAAAACATATTTTCTAAAATGACAGGGGGTTTCCTACTTCCAAGAATTCTGTTCTACTGATACATTCTTCAGTTCAAGAAGCCATAAAATCTTCCACTTCCTGTTTGACCTCTTATCAACTGTTGTGACAGTTGGAGAAAGGCTAATTAATTCATGATGCAACTCATTAATTTCTAAAAAAAAAAGGGAAATGAGGTTTTTTGCACATCCATAAACCTGTACTGTAGATTTTAATCTTCACCTGACTTATTAAAATGAGTGGAACCCACAAAGTGGGGGTGTCAAAAAATAATATGCTCAAACTGGATTTTTTTAGAGAAAAGAACCATGATCATGCTTGTATTTGGGTTGCCTAAAAATTAAAGCCATATTTAAATTTCTATTACAGCTAAGTCTCAGAGCAACCTTCTTATATTTACCAGTAAATTAATTTATCTGCTTTTTTTTTTTTTTTTGGTGGGGCTTCAGGTGACAATTCTGATCCCTGTGTACTTCAAATTATACTTTTGAAAGGATAGCCCCAAAAAGATGGACAGACCTTTCTGTCAGCAGAAGGGTTGGCACACGTTTTTTCATTTTTAACCTAATGTTGGAAGCTGTGTACAGATACATCCAAACAAACTGACATCCATTACAGATGGACAGTGTTGGCGTAGCCAGGGTCTGCTTCAAGCAAACAGGTAACTACACAACAGAAGGTACAGGTTGCTGCTTTGTAACTTTCATGCCACAAAGAAAAAACCAAACTTTTTTATTCTCTTTTTGTTTAATTCAAATTTTTTCTTTATATTGGGACATAACGCTTCCTAAAAACTTCACAAGAATTTCAAGTTAATGAAATCTTCTTTTTAAAATTATATATATATATATATATATATATATATATATATATATATGAAAAATACAATATAATACAAACAAAGCATAATACAAAGTGCATAACAACATTAAGTAATTTTAAAAGGGACACTATAGTATGAATGTCTGTACAATTATTTTAATGTTCATCAGTCTCTTGGCTAATTGCAACATCACATATAAAATATAATGAACTACACTAGGAAAGTACAAATTCTTTATGTTAGTCTCCGGCTAGGCCATAACAGTTAGCAAACAGATTTACCTCCTTCTTTTGTTAAAAATTTAGAGTCTGTACGTCCACCTTGCAGTTCGTGACCGTCTCTGTTGATTGTATATGGAGTCACATATACAAAACCTCTGGTATAAGGTTTAAATTCACTGAAAGTATAGAGAGTTGTGTTGATTTTTGCTTGCCAAACACCTGCAAAATGAAATTAATGAAATCTGTGTTAGGAGCACAGGAACTCTTACACTTTATCAGAGCTACCTGAAACCGCTGTCATGTGTATTTGTGTTTTAATAACCTTAATCTCATTGCATTGCTTTCCTTACTAATGCAAAGTAAAGGCAGAGGAAGAGGAGGAAATACATAAATACATAGAGAGTATTTACATATAAAGAGTACATTCAGCTTGGCAAGGTGAAGTAGGAAGGTGTCACTGCACAGTGAGCAGGTCTATCCTGGTGTGACGCCAGAGATGTTGTGGTAGTCCTGCCTTCAGGAATGGCAAACAGCAGAAGAAAGGAATTGCATGAGAAGCAACATGAGCAAAGCTCCTGCCCAGCCTGCAGCTGGGCTTTGGTGGTGTGGGAAGCTGGGGAGCCATGGCCTTTCCGTATTTCCTTCTGCCTGCCTGCTATGCAAGCTCCCTGCACCCACACATCTCCTCCATCTCCTACACTGGCCAAGCCAAACCAACCACAGGAACTGGTTCATGGGGCTGCCACCCTTTTGGGTTATAGTCACATGTGGGGCATGGAGAATGGGAAAGATTATTCGTATCAGAGGAGCACAGCAGCATGACAGCCTTTGGCCCCTGTGGCAGCCCAGGTTTACATAACCTGCAGTACGTGAACAGAAAGGCTGAACTAAACCTAAAGGAGTAATCAGGCCAGGACTAGCTTAAACCTGATACATATTTATTATTATCAGGCTCTTCATATTAATAACCTCATTTTCCAGTCCTTGTTTTGAAGAAAAACTTGCATCTGGAGAACATGTTCCCGGTACAATGGATACAAATTTATTCATTGAACTATAAGGTGGCCTACACCAGCATATCTGAAAGGAGTCCATCTAGCAGAAGACAAGTCCTTGGCTATACCTATCCAAACATATTTATGCCTAACTGCCATAGGTTTATGCCAACTGAAGGGTGACAGGGTCATGTCCTGACACGGTGAACTGAATAATCTCAACAGAAAGCTCAACTGGAACAACCTTAAAGGAAGGAAATTTAAACTTTTGTCTAAAAAAACAAATTGTAGTGTTAAGAGATTCCAATAGGACTTGGCAGTGCATTATGCTTGGTGCTCTGTAATTGCATACATGTGCTGAATTATTTACTTACTTTCGTCTCCTACAACGAAATCCACAATGTAGCCATGTATGGGACCCTTGGAAGTGTCCTTAGGTTGTGTCCATGTAGCTGTTACACTTGTGTTAGTAGTTGTTGTATTAAGGTTTTCTGCTGCTTCTGGAACTGTTGTAAAAGAACAGTAACAATAATTAGCAAAAAATGAAAACAAAAGTATTCATCTCTCTACGTACTTTTATTAATTAGATTAAATTTCATCTGACACAAAAGCAAGATAACAACAACGTAATATTTTTTGCACTCTATTTCAAGAAAGTATACGTAAGTATAAACTGAGTATATGTAAAAGATTCATATCACAGTAATTTCATATATTTAATTAATTCAGGACAAGGTGAATACAGTAACGTTACATTTTACTAAAAATTTCCAATGTCTTAAAATCAAGAAATTGTTTCAGACTAGATCTGCACTTTGTGGTTGCCATCTTCATTCAAAATTCCTTATAGTTGACCATGTTCTCAGTATCCAAAACAACAACAAAATATAATCACAGTCTCTGACAGAAGCAAAGACTGAGAGGGTGACTGCAATCAAAGAACAAGTACTAGGGCAGGAGACCAGGAAGGAGGAGCTGAAGGAAAAGCTGAGTGTGACAGAGAATACTGCTCAAAGTTTATCTTTAACCCCAGGAAACCAAGATAATGGGTTTTGTAGTAGGGGTTCCCAGAAATACATGGAATGTAAAGCAAAAGTAAGCACTGCACTTACCACCATAGTCTGTTTTTACGGGAATGAATTGTCTGCTAACAAACCTTTCATTAAAATGCACGTATCCCGTGCAGTTGTACATATGGTTTGGTGATAAACCTTTCAGCACTTCACAAATTAAATTTTCAGATCCTAAAATCTGTGCAGACGGTGAATCTGTATACACAAGAAGAGCTTTATCAATATTTTTCACAATTCCAAAAGTATGTGGTACCATTTTAACCAAGATTTTCTCTACCATATTTATTCAATATCAATTGTAATAAACTATCATAATATTCCAAACATAAAAATATGCAACCTGATCCAATGACTAGATTTATGGTTCTTACATACTAACTTAGTTTGCACAGATCTTTATTTTTCATCACTAAAGGTCATGATTTGACTTTCTAAGGAAACAGCTTTCCTACAGAAATCAGAACACATAATGGGGAGTCTGACAGAACCCTGGAATGGCTTCTCAGCTCTTCAGCACAATTAATTTAAATCTGTCAGTCTCCCAGTAAAAGACAACATCAGCACTGCTTTTGAAAATAAATAAATAAATAAATAAATAACCCACTTTTAGAATACTTTAGAACTGTTCCATTGCAGTTAACAGTCACATTAGCACAGGTAAGGGAGCTATTCCAACAGAACTCAGCAGATGTATTGGTTATGATCTTGTGTTGAAGAGGTTCTTTGACATCTGGAAAGGAAGAATAATATACATCATTGTGACATTGGCTATATTGAGTCTTCAAATAACAGCTCATTTCTGGTTTTTGACTTGTTCTGCAATATGAAGATGCAATCAGCATAGAATAATATACAAAGAATTTAATAAGAAATGGAAAGTAAACGTTGAAAAGGCCTTCATGCGATAAAGACACACAGGTATTCAAATAACAAATTGAAGTTTTAGCCCAGACATTCAGCATAAACACTTTGAAGTGGTGGCTGATCTTGCTGTTTACCACACTGCATATAGCCAACGAAGTTAGAGATCCCTTTTTTCTTGAAAAAACTACAGTTTTTTTACATTATTCTTTAAGGAAATACTGAGAAATTTTAATGTACAAATTCAAAATAGCTTGCAAACCATGGACAAAATATGAAAACTTTCTGTCTGACTCTCTGAAAAGCAACAAGAATAGACAAAGAAACCTGGAGAAGTTGAATTACTGCATATAAAAAAAATTAAAAAGAAATAAACTACTAAACCCCTTGTACACCTACCTTTTGGAACTTGAAGAGAAATCTCTTCTGAACACTTGCCATTTTTAGCTTTGACAGTGTATATCCGGCATTTTGGAAGCTCTACTGAATGGTTGCTGGAACTCACAGTTATGTTTTCATCACCCCCCAAAATAACATATTCTCTGCCTGTTGTAATATTCAGTGAAACTTCAGCCATATCAAAGTTGCTCGTAATGTCTTTTGTGTCTCCAAAAATACCTAAAAGAAAAGCCACTGTAAATGAACATGAAAAGACCAGAATTGTTTAATAGTTTTAATTTTACATCTTCCAGAACTGGAAGACATTTTATATGCTAAAGATGCTAATTGATCCATTTTATTTTTTTTAGTGCTTTATCAGCTTTACCAATTTTCTGTATTTGAGTTTACTATTTGGTCACGTTTCAAGACTGAAGGAGAATAAGGGGTTTGGTTCTTACCACAATCTACTTCAGGTATCGCTGTGGTAGTTTCTGTAAGAAAAGAAAACAATATGAAGTTCTGTCTTAATATGTTGGGTATTTTTTCCACAGAGCAATGGAGAAAGGTGACCAATACTGCCCCAAACTCTTTGTTCAATATATTCAATATAAGTAAATGTATTTAGCACTCCTCTCACATTTGATATAGGGAAGAAAACATCAGCTACACATAAGCCCATTCTTTAACTAGTTATTTTAGGGATCATGTGTCTTTCACAATTTTCCAATGACATCAATGAACTAGAAATCAAACTAGTTATTGGTAACATTTCTGACTGCACAATCACACAAGAATATTCCACAATCACACATTCTCATAGCAATATGATAAACTATAGCAGTTTTCCAGGATATGTATGCTGTGGAATGGGCACCTAAACAGTACAAAATGTCACCAAAGACACAAAAATTACCTATTTTTTGCACTGCCACTCTTACCTTCGGAAAGAGATTTTTACACAACAGTACAGATCGTTTAAGGACTACTTCTACCCTGGCATACCCAAAAGAAATTTTTGTTGGTATTTTCTGTACTTCATCCTGAAAATAGTTACTTAATATATCCCAAGGTAAAGGTGCCACTAAATCTAATCTTATTTTTTTCATAGCAGGTAGGCCCTAGATTTGCCTGCCTCCAGGCTGAGAGTCACCTGGCTGGATAGTGGCCCTAAAGAGAGAGCAAATTGAGAGGGACCACAGATTGTAAGGGGCAGAACACCCACAAGTAAAAGCTAAGCTCAGTTTGTCAAAGAGCAGACAGCAGCCTACATCTTCTCAAAGAACAGTTCAAAAAGATGGAAAGTGTCCAGCTCCTGGATGTACTTTGCACAAGCACATATATATATTTTACTGATCTGAGTAATTCCCTACTAATTTCCAATGGCAACTAAAATCACTGTAAGTGCTTGAACTATGAGATCCCAAGAAAGTATTACTGCTGTGTTGAACCACAGGGAAGACACTGGAAGTCAGAGAGGCACACAGATCTTGGACGTGTTCACACCTTTTTGCTTGAGCAAATTTCTGTGAAAAACAAGAGTAGTACTGACACAATAATTGACAGTTACCCTCCTACTAGGTGCCACTGTGTGGAAATAATTGATATTTTGCACTTGCTTGACAAGTAACAGATCTGATATCTTTAATATTACTCATAAACAGTTAGTAGGGTTCCTAAAAAAAAACCCTTAAGTCCAATGCAGTTGTATGCCTAATTTGCATGTTTAAGTTTGACACATTCTAAATGAATTGCCTCATTCAAACCCATTTTCTCTGCCTGATGCAGTAAAACTGTGGCAAATGTGTGCAAGTTTGTCACCTATTGTGTGAGTGGAGTTGAGAATGGGGCTGATCCCAGTGCTTGCTGGCGTGATGACTGATGAGGTGATGCTGTGCAAGGATGTTGACTTGTAATCATCTGGAAGAAAATAAACAGCATATCAGGATTAAGAAGTGAAATCCATTTTTTCATATGGCTTTGTCATCAGAAACGTCTTACACTACAGCACTTCTCTGTTTTTGCTCTTTTTAGGGTGTTTTTGTAATTTAGAGAAGACTGCTGAAAGTCATATTAATACAGTCATATTAATACAGTAAATAAACAAGAAAAAAGAGTATCTTAATAGAAAGCAAATTATTAGGAGCATACTACTCACAAATGAATTTTGCTACGTACAATGACAATGTTTTGGTCATGATTTAGTCATAATTCCAGATGAAGTCAACATAAAAATAATGTTACAATTTGTGAGCTAGGAAAGACTGGAACATTTTGCTATATTCTTACAGTAAATCACAATTATGAATAGTGCTAGTGCTGTTTCACAAACAACAAGTCTAGGTGGTGCTCGCTTGCCAGATCACGTGTGTTGCTCACTATATTTCTTACTGTATCTCATTATTTATAAACATTCCCTGCTCATAAACCACTGACAGGTTTCCATATTCTCTTTTAGGCTCATTCCCATTGCTCTTGCTTTGGGGACAGCCTTGTTGGTATCAGCTGGCATTTTGATGCTACTGTGGTGATTGCAAAACTCGCCCCTCAGACCCCAGATCCTGCACATAATCCTGGAATTGCCGCTGTGCCAAAGTGCAGACACTTTTTCAATTTGATGAACCATGAGCTGGAAAAGGCTACCCTGGTGCTGAACAACTTCGTTTTTGTTGGAACCCTGGTCGCTGAGAATTTCAGACTTTCTGTGCTGACAGGCACTGACCCCCAAGAGAACACTGCATTTGACGTGAGGCCGGTGAGAAGGCTTCCAAAATGGAATGATAGAACTAGGATTATGGGTGTGTAGTATGAATAGAAGTGTGTAATATCACATGGTGGAAAACTTTAGAGTTTAAGGTTTTAGAATATAGTACTATATATAAAGCAAGATGGAGGTTTTAGGGCAGAGGTTTGTCCTTTTCACCTTCTTCATAGGTTTAGGTGTTATTGTGTAATTGGACACAGAAGTCCACATTGCGGGTCATGGGTGGTTGGTTATTGAGTTAAAAGTAAAAATAATTTAGGCGTCATTTCTTAATTGGACAGTTTATCCCTAAAAGGCCTTGTAGAGAGAGAGAGCTAAAGCTCCATTTTTAGTTTGTTAGCTTGAAGTGCTGTAGAACTCAAAGTCTGTGGGACTGTAATATAGGTAAGAACTAACAAACATCTGAGTCCAAACAAGAAATACCGTCTCGGGTGTTTAATCCCAACCCTGGCAAAAAGAAGATAAACCGGGACAAGGTTTCCCCTAGAGTTTTGAGAGCAGAGCGTGGCTTCCAGAGGCGGCCAGCAAACCTGTGGCAGCGTTCCCGGAGGCAGGAGGGGTGCGTGCGGTGGGGGCAGCAGAGCTGCCGGTGCGTGCTGGGCTGCTCGGCGCCGGGCTGGGGACGGGCTCGGAGTGCCCCTGCGTGGAGGAGTGCGTGTTTGCGACGCTGGTACCTGCGGTGAGAGGTGCAGCGGGGTCGGTGATGCTTCAGTCAGCTGTGCCCGGCCGAGGAGAGACAGAGCTGCACACAGCGCCGGGGCGCAATGCTGCAGCACTCTCACACGGACACACTGGGAATTCTTAAGGAAGCAAAGGCACACCGAACACTTAAAGTGTAGGGGATCCAACAGGTGCCTTTTAAAACAGCACATTTCATTTTGTTGGGTGAATGAAAAGGCATTATAGACTCTGTGAAGTAACTGTATGTGAGAAAACGAAAGAAGACATTTTCAGGGGATAAAAAGTCAGTGCAGTTCTGCCATATAAATTTGTTTCTTACCACGTGTGGTCGTTTCTGCCTCCTGCCCTGAAAAAGAGAAAGAGAGAGAAAAAGTGTAACTTAAATATTCAAGGAATTTGCTTAAAATATAAAAAGACACATTCCTTCCTCCCAAATATCAGCTAAGCTTTCCTCAAGAAATTGTACATTCTTAAGTTAGATTTAGTGGATGCAGAAACAACCAGGCCCACAAAATATCAAGTATGTAGTCATAGAATCACAGAGTCACAGAATGCTCTTGGTTAGAGAGGATCTTCAAGATCATCTGGTTCAAACACCCCTACCATGGACAGGGATGCCACCCAGCAGATCAGGTTGCTCAGGGCCCCACCTGACAAACTTCCATCCAACTGTTTTAGGTCCTCCTTCCTCCTTCTTTTGCTCTTTTTCTACCAGATCTTTCCCACTATGTTGGTATCTTGGATTTCTCTCTTTATTGTGGCTCGTTTTTTCAGATATTTCTTCCCTTTTTATAATTTCTCTGTAACTTCAGCTTCCCTACATGGCACTTCACAACTGTTGTAGCTTAACTCTTTTGAAAATAAACTCCAACCTTTAAAGCAAAAAGCCAGGTCTATGTGAGAAAGTGCAATACTTGTGAGGGACACATAAGTATCCTTTTCAGCATCAAAACCATGTCCCTAATTTCTGACACAGAAGACCAACATAAGCAGATATCCTGTTGATGCCTTGAGTTCCCAGGCATTGCTGGGACCCCAGAGATTTTTTTCCTTATGGACCTCACAAGCAGCAGCACACGTGTTGGCTGCTCAATGGCCACCATGAATACTGCAATGTCACCTGCAGGGAATGAGAATTTCTTGGTGCTTGGAACTGTCATGAAGTGTGTCTAAGCTATTATATGAATACGAATGTACACAAAAGTTAAAGTCTTGCAAATACTTTTCTAGTGAGCAACTGAATTTGTTGTGGACTGTACATTACGCAAGATCTCTTACTACAAATTACAATTCAGAAAAAGCTAGTAGCCTGATACCTTATAGAAAAAGCATCAACAGAAGTCAAATGAAGTTCAGGTAAAACCAGTAATGCAGCATTTATTTCTTTACAGAAGTGGGGAAGGGTGTTGCCTGAAATCTGATCCATGAGATGAGGATATAAGTCTATGAGGTTTGCCTGAAATCATATAAAACTGTCAAAATAACATTGCTCTTAATTGTAAGAATATAATCTCTAAAATGTAGCAGACTGACAACAGAATACCATGGGTGTAGAAGCCACGATATTAACAGGTCTAGCCTGTTAATTCATTTATGTCTATACACCTTCCTCGAAACACAGACCATGCATTCTTTTCAAAGCTACAGAATCTTAGCACATAAAACTTCCTAACCTAAGAGAGCTTACAGATAAGAAACAAAATTATAGGTGATCTTTTGAACTATCAATGTACCTTCAGCATCTGAAATCTGTCTGCAACATTTCTTTACAACAATTGCATGATCTATAACTATGTACATTAAACTGCCAAGGAACCCTGTAAAAGCTGACATACATACGCGTTCATATTTCATATAAGCAATAAATTTTCAATGTATTTTCATTATTTTCAATTCAGTGATTGAAAGGTAGCACTTAGTCATTCCAAATTCCATAGTGTGATTTTTCTTTTTTCAATTGGCTTATTAGCTGAAGAATCAATTATTCCCCTTCCTTTCCCAAATCTTACTTTGGTTTAGCACATCAAATATCCCTCAAGCCAAATATTAAACTTTCCATGAGCATCGACACAGATTAACTTTCCCTTAGAAATTTTCCAAGAATAAAATTAAAGAAGTTGCAGAAAAAGTCCTAAATTAAACTCTGCTTAGATCAGTGAAACATTCTGAATTACTTTACAAGCTATTTTCTAATCTCTGATGCAAACATAATAGAGATAAAAACATACACATCAAGATTGCCTCTTGCAAGTGAGATTATAAGGGGTAAGGGGGATCATAGAGTTGAGAGATGCTAAATATTACACATAATCATGGAACTCCAGGTTAGAAGAGACCTCAAGAGATCACCGGGTCCCACTGCCTTGCTCAGAGTAGTGTCTTAAACCAGTATGGTAAACAATAGGCCGAGACTGCCCTATTTCCCCCCTATAAGTAAGTACTGTCATTTTTACAGAACTTCATGGCAGTTTTGTACCCTTCTAAGCATTTCAAGGGTCTCTGTTCTCCTGTGATTCTATTCCCTGATACGCTTTATTATAGCAATGGAACAGGATGCAGTTGAAAAGAATTCAATAGGTGGCACCAGAACACCAAAAAATCCTCTTAATACAAAAAGCAAATGCATTTCCCCATGAAACCTTTTTGAGAGATACTGCGTAAAATGAAGGAAAATCCCAACACAACAGAATCTGTTATTCTAAGATTAATAGGTATATTGCTACTATTAATTTATTTTCCAAAATATATCCCTGCACTAGCAAATGTCTGAGCTAATCTCAGACTAACCAAGGTAACCTCAAAGACAAAACTGTCTGCTTGTGTTTATATTCTAATACATAACTCTAGAAACTTGAAAGCTGAAATCCAAAAACCTCTTTAAGATGTAATGAAGATGTCCAATCCCCCAAATACATGCTGTGCAGTACTAAAGCTTGATGATCGCCAAACTAAGCAAGTCGCTCTGAGTTTAAATGGGACTATCCCAAAACTTTTCTCAAAGCTTAAACTGCATCCAACCATAAGACACTCTTAAGACAATATCTGTAGGCTAACAAGGATAACATCTGATAAACCAAGCAGAAGAATTAAAGCACAGAAAAAATTCCTAACACTGCAGTAAGTTCTTTAAGCTTCCCTCTCCCTTCTCTTGATTTGGCCACCAGTTGGCTCCTGCTGACTTACCTAAAAGATTTCAAACCCATCAGTAATGTTTGAGCAGATCTGGCCTTATTCATATGACCTGAAAAAAGATACAACCAGCAGCTCATCCCAGGGGCAGATGGGAGCCTGGCTAATCGCTTTCATTCTCCTTCCTACCAGATGGAGGACAGAATGCAGCTGCAGCTTCATAGAAAGATTTGAGATGGAATGACATGCTGCCAACAAAATACACCTAAAACAAATGGGCTGATCACTCTTTCTCCTGCAAGCCCAAAGATGAACTGGCCCTGGGAGTGAAACATGGGAGTACTGCATTATGAAGTACTTTTGATGTTCAACAAGAAGCGCAAACAGAAAAATCGTGAAAGAATCCAAGCCACCGAAAAAAAGCCAACCTCTCAAAGCCCTGGGACAGCAGGCTGGCTGGGTCACATCTGGAGGTACTCTGCAGCACTGACTGCACTCACTGCAGTGAACTGTGCTTGCACCTGTATAAGAAATCCAGCTGTATAAGGACTCAGCTTTTTGCTGTCTTAGGAAAATGTTTTCCCTTGGCAGGACCAAGCAACTCAACAGAAGACATCTGGGACCTAGAATATGTTAAAAGATAAAAATATGTTTCAAGGAAGTGCAGTGTATGATCTTCTCAAGCAGCAGGAAGTGCCAGCACACATTTCCTGTGTGCATGTGCTATTAATAACACAAACTCCAGCTGATAAAATGGAGATCCTGTTGAATCAGCATTAAGAGCCTAAAAATGTTATCATGTTTATAGAGGCAGAGATCCATTAGCTGATGATAGGGGACATGCCTTTTAATTCCATTCTGCTGCTTAATCTGCACAGTGAATAAAAGGGACCTGGTTTTGTATTTCCTGCTGGACCGGCCAGGAAGCTGAGCTTGCATGGCAGCAGCCCAGGCTGTCTGCCCTGAGCACAGGATGGCTGCAGGACTGCATTTCTCCAAACACACAGCACAGAGCAATGTGGGCAGGAGGATGCCTCCTGCTAATAGTGCATTTGGTGTTTTATCTAGCCTGGTACTGCACCAGCTGGCTCTTCACATCCAGCTGTACTCCTTGTGTGTTTGCCAGAGCTGGGAGGGGGCAGAGGAAGTAATCCTTCCTCTCAGCCTTGTGTCTGTAAAACAGTTGGCAGCCGGGTTTTGCTACCAGGAAAAGTGCTTAGTGATTCTGCAGAGCTGCTGCCCTTTTCCCAGGATCTCTCCAGCCTTTAGTATATTGGACAGATCCCAGCAACCCCCACCAGGCAGCATTTTACACCAAGCAACTAATGTGGGTCCAGATTTTGCCTTCCCTCTTTTCATAGCTGAACGGCACTGCTTCAGCAGGGTCAGGGCTCTTCACATCTGCACAGAAAGCAACAGGATGTGGTCTACTTGTTCAGATGGAGTAAAGCTCTTTGAGGGGGTCTCCTAGCAAACAGCACAGACATTACAGCTCCCCTGCAAGCCAACATTAAACTGCAAAAAAAGAACAGTTCCTGGTGGGAGGTGAAGGGTGATTGAGGCAAGGAGCCTTACAAAATGCTGCCAGCCGCCGTTTGATTTATTTTTAAACTTCAAGTGGGATAGGATGTAATTCACACCTACTTTAAGGCTCCCTTGAGCTGCCAGAACCAGCTAAAGAGACCTCAAAGTAAATGAGCATCAGGGCCAGAGATGTTACTGTTATTCTTGCTGAAAATACAAAATTAAGGGATCCATTGCTACTTTAAAAACAAACCTGGGCAGACCTAAAAATAGACTACCAAACACCTAAACATCTGAATAATTCTATACCACAGAGAACCCCTCAAATTTTACAGGTGAGATCACATGTGCTGAAGTGCCTTCATAATCAGACTACAGAATTACACTTTCTTCTTATCACTAATTCTGGAAAAAACTAAGAATGTTCCCAGCTTCTGGACAAACTGCTGCTTTTCAAAAATTGAGGAAACGAATGCCAATAGAGTTCATATTAAAAATATGTGAATTTTTTAATGCTCCGACTCAAAATATAAACTACTCATTTGAGTTTTCAGTACAGAATTTTCTCAGGTGACAGAGACGCTTCTGAGGGTCCTAAAAGAAAAACCTGCTCTTGTGGTCTTTGAAGATGAAGCCTCAAATCACATCTAAGTTATTCATTGTCTAATTGATAAAAGTCTTTACAGCCCTATAGCAATATATAAATAAATAAATAAACATTAGAATTTCTTTTCCACAGGCAGTATTTACAATATTTATTTCCACCAGAAATTAGGGAATAAAATGTTGAAACTGTAAATTTTAAATTAACAGAAATTCTAAAATGTTCTGATTAAGAAATGCCAATTGTTTGCTTTGGATATCGGGATTTAATGTCCATTCTGACTTTTCAGAATGACAATTAAAATAATTTCCATCTGATTTCTCCAAATATTTTTTGTACGAGTTCATTGATAATTGCCTCCCATAGCAACACATTGCTGCCCAAGAGGCTGGTGCAGGCACCCTTTCCTGCACCTTTAACCTTTGGTTAGAGCTTTATGTGAGAGTCAAAGGCCTTTTTGTTCCCAAGCACCTGCCAGTGCTGAGAGCTGACTTGCAGTAGGGAAGGCGTGGTGCTCCTGCAGAGCTCAGCTCAGGAGTGAGTGCTGCTCTAGCTACGGCTAACAGGATAGGATGGGGTGTTATGCTTTTAGTGAAGATTGACCTCTGAAATTAATGCTTGTTCTCCTTGCTTTCCACCTTCCAAGACTGGAATATTCTCTATCCTCCTCAAGTTCAGAGTCAACTATGAGCATTAATCAGTATTTACAGCTATGGAGAGGGAGAAAAATTCAAATTAGTCAGCAATCAATTACAAGAGGGAGCAACCAGAAGAAAGGGATGGAATTAAGAATTTATAACTGACAGATACAGGGAGGAACACAATGTTACAGTATACGTTGAATATTTCTTACCATTTAAAAAAAAAGTATTTTTCTTATTCTGATTATCCAAAATAAACATTGGAGTTCAAGTTTTCCAGAGGAAAATAAAAAAAAATCAGAGCAAAAGATAAATTTCCCTGAAGAAATATTAATATAATGGAAGTAATACGTGTTACCAATGATATGCAGAATTTCTCAAAACCATAAACCTTCAGTAGAACAAAAACCAAAAGCAGCAAATCAAATTCTTTTTGCCAACACAGTTCCTGCAAACCTAAAATAAATACCCAGGAATATTGTGGGTTTAGCAGCCAGAAGGAGGGTTTTTTTATCAATTGCACCACACTTTAAATGACATTTTCAGTCTTCACAGGATGGTTTTGCAGTAATCCACTCGTACAGCTACAGCTAACGATGCCTTTGCTGCTCTGTGGTTTCTCTCATGCTGTTTACTTCTGCAATTCTTCTACAGAACCCTGCTCAAAAGGAAGAGGGTGCAGCATACTGTGGTTTTGAGCTTAAGTGCTTCCAAATGCAAACGGAGTTACCATAGCACCCACATGCCCAAGCAATCAGACTTATCTTAGTGCTAAACCACTTCTCTAGTGCAGTCATGAAACATCCCTATTAAACTCCTTTTCATAAAATTTGCATTTGTAATTATTTTCAGTTGTACAGGTTCATTAATATGATACAGTGAGGGGTGGCAATCTTTGGGATGAAGTCCAGGCTGCTTTGCAGGGAGTCCTTGTCACCATGTGAATTGTCTCCAAGAGAGGAGAGTATCAAACCCTGACATAACAGCTCTTTAAGCTGTGAAATGCTGGGCACTGTCCACAGTCACTAAGAAACACCTATAGATGAAGAACGAAAGACTGGATGTAATATTTGTTTGGCAATTTTGTGCTGCACACAAAAAAAAAAGTCTTAATGTTTGCTTTGCCCTTTATGCATTTTCAGTATTTGTACACAGAAAGTCTTGAGCCAGATTCATGTTGTTCCCTTCTCTGTTCCCCAGGGCCAGTCCCTCTAACTTCAGCCATGACTTTTCCATCTGTACCTTCCTTGAACAGAAACACTTGCTCCATATTGCTCTGCTCAATGGCACTGATAAGATGGTTCTGGATTTGCTGAATGAATATTGTTTATAGCAAGCAGAAGGAGGAAAGAACTTGCACCCATTGGATCATCCTCTTCATTCTTACTCCTATGGTTTTTGCAATTGCTGACTCTCTTGGTCACAGGAAGCTGCGGAGAACAGCAGAAGGCAGCTCAGTTCCAAGAGCTTTGATCAGAAAAAGAGGCTACAGCTGAGAGGTGACTGACTGACTGTTGATGAGAGTGTGAGGCAGGGGCAAACTTCTTCATTTCAGGCCCTTCATTGGACCATGGCTTATTTAAATACTTGACTCAGTTCTCTGCTTCTCAGAAACATAGATCTCTTCTTCAAGATTAAAGCATTATCTGACTTTGTAGATTTTCCTGATTGCACATAACTTTTTATGTAATTTTGCCAGTAATAGAAAATGGGTCCTTTGCTCTGAAAAACAAAATCAACTTGCAAATACTTCTTTAAACTGTCTTTAATTAGCTCAAATGTAAACCATAAACAGTTTAGAACCATATGAAGAGTTAGGGAGGCTGCAAGTTTAAGGTCTAGTCCAACTCAAGTCTTTCTGTGAGTCTCTGATTTTAAGATCACCATTTTAGCCACTGATAACATAAAGCCTGTTGAAATCAGAAATACTTTCTGCTTCCCAGAGTTCTATTAGTATGAAATCCTTGGATCAACAGGTCTGTACTTACTGGGAGCATTATGTCAGTGAGGACTCTAATCAGTGATTTTCAAAAAGATTCAGCCAGTGATTTTTAAAAAGAACATTTCTTTCAAGAACTGACATCTGCCTGAGATATTCCTTTTCATAACAGTATTTTTCTCTGATGCACTGCTATGTTAAACACCCTATCAAACCACTTGTTTGATTGCTATACACTGCAGATTTTTTACTGATAAAAGATGCATAAATGTACCACATGCCTTAACCTTGGCTGAGGGCTGAGAACAGGGCAAGTAGGGCTGTGTGGTGGCACACAGACTCGAGCCAGCAGGACAAGAGATCACACTAGAGTGTGACAAATGACAGAGCAACAGCCCCCCAGAGAGCAACACTGAGTAACTGCTGCAAAGGTGCAGCAGCACTGACAGCACCTGAGTGCTGTGCCCCTCAGCAGCAGCAGCTGGGGACAGAAAGAAGCCAGAGTCCCCTAAGCTGCAGTCACATCCACCTCTGGCCTAGGGACACAGGTGAATGTACAGCTGTAGCTGCATACATCCCTGAGTTTTTCCCTTCACCAAAGTAATTCAGTACTGCTGCAAAACCCACACTTTTCAGACAGTTCTGTGAAAACATTTCTGATACTTTTAGAAGATGGCAGCTGGCTCAAAGGAGTGCTGCTCTGAGTGCAAACATCATGCAGTGATGTTTGGTGCTTCTGAAACAACCCAGTTACAGAGTCAAATGCTGGGGGTGGGGGACTCAGCTGCTGACTTGGATGAGAACACAACCTGTGGTTCAAATGGGCATGTAGGAGTGAAGATCTGAGTGAGGATTTGCTTTATCTACTCACAAAATTAAGCATTAAATTTTAATTGAATTAATCTGATGATTGTGCAGCTCAGGTCTAAAGAAAACTAGCTGCTTTATTCCACAGCAGGGAATGCATGAGCCATTGCTCAGTACCTCCAGTCACTGTGCTGGGTTTTATTGTGCCCAGTTACTCTGCCTGCACGGCCTCAGCCTTTGAAAGATTCACAAATCAGAATAAAGATGTGCCACAAAAATTTCATATGTCATTTCTATTTCTGTGACTTCTTGCTCCAAGCTTAACAGGACCCTCAGCACTCCCTGTGCTCCATGAGCTGAAGTCCCAGCTTCACATCTCCAAGCAGCAATGCTCTAAACTATCCTGCTAGTCTCAGTCATCTTCTATGACCCAGATTTCTTCCAGCATGAAGAGAAGATCCTAACCAGCACTGGTTGATAGACAACTAGCTTCTGTTTCTTGAAAGGATAGAGAGTAGAGAGGAAAAAAATCATGCAGTTCAGTGGAGAACCGTTCCCATACCAACTCTATCTGCTGGGCAGCTTCCTCATCCTCCTGGGGCTGACAGCTGCAGCCAGCAAACTCCCTTTGTTTCAAGGGACACTGATTTTACTTGGCTACTATCTTCACTTTTTCCTCCAGACATTCAGGCCAAAATTTATCAGAATTTAATATCCTTCATCAAATATGCTACTGAAAAACATTTTCATTGTTCATAAAATACTGAACAACAGCTAAATCAACTGCATACTTGTTAGGGCACAATTTAACACACAGTAAACTATACACACAAAATGTTGATAGGAAGTATCATGTAAGGGTCAGATTCTACCACCATTATTCATGCAAAAATCATTTGAAAAGTAAATCATTCAGTGATGCGTACAACTATCTTCCAGAAAACTGCCTGTTAAAATTTATTCTTCATTTTTCATTATTTCTCTGGAGGTGTTTAAGGAAAGGCTGGATATGCTACTTAATCCCATGGTCCAGTTGACAAGGTGGAGTTATGTTCTAAGTTGGACTTGATGATCTCAAAGTTCTTGTCCAACACAGTTAATTCTGGGATTCTGTGAAAAGCAGAAATTACACTATTTAAACTAATCAAAATGTCCTATATTTGATGTGTGACCTGAAATCTATCTTGTCTTCAGCTAGAACAAGAAAAATTGGGACTGTGACCAAATCCTACCCAGCAATTCCACCTTTTAGTCACTTAACTGCATGAGTGCTTGGAGGTACCCTCCATGTCTGTGACTCTCTAACATCCCATGCAAAGTGGAGATAGTAGCACATTGCATTTAGAAATTAATTTAAAATTATGAAGTTCACAGGCAAGGGATCTGAAAGTGACATAAAAAATATGCTCACATCCGTCTGATTGCATAAACAGGAACTGGCTGCAAAGAGAGAAACTCCTTGAGCTTGGGTTCCCCAGAATGCCATGCACACAATTACAAAAGCCTCTCACTATCTCAAAATCTGGATTGCACAACCTGGGCTCTGTCCCTTCAGGGAAGCTGAGCAGCTGAGCAGGTCAAGAAGGGGCCCTGACTTCGTGTCACCTTAGAAGCAATGATGAATGGATTGCAGAAGAGAGCAGCACCCACACCACCCCTCTGTAATTCAATATAAACATTCAGTGAAAGTGATTTCTTGATCCCCTCTCTTTCTTTATTTTTCTTTTTAAATCAGACCAGTAATTTTGGTACCCAGTGCTGGGCCTTTCACTGCATTTAAATGTGTTCTTTTTTTTCCTTTTCTCCATTTGCTAGTTTCATTATAACAAACAGGAGATGTGAGATCCAGCTTTAATGAACCACCTGATAATCACAAGCAAAGAGACGTAAAAACAGTTCATCTAATTTTGCTTTAAATCCTGTGCTGATCATCCTTTTTAAAAGACTGTATATTAATTTTTCAGGAAATAAAAAGATGGGCTCAGAACAGAAGGACTTCACTCTGCTCACAAGGATTGTGGTGTCCCATATTCCAGCAAAAGTCTAAAGCTGATGCTCCTCAGGATTTGAAGACTGATTTCAGTATCTCTTTAAATAATTCAAGGCAAAAAGAACATAAATAGTCTGTGCTTCCATCTTTTGCCTGTGGCAGGGAATTTTCATTAGCATTTAAAGTTTCCCTTTTTTACTATAATTTTTTATTTTAAAAGTATTAAATGAGAGGTCTGGGGGAAAAAAGGAAAATCAAAGATACTAGATAAGGATGCTAGACAAGAATTCATTTAGGAAAAGAATTATATGGACCTTTCAATGTATAGGGACCCATGGAAAGCCCTCAGGCCAAAGTTAAGAGAACATCCAATTTCATGCTCCAAATAATTTTACACTCTTTATATAGGCACAGCTATGCACAAGCCAGGAAATTCCACAGACCTGTAAACATTTCTTATGTCTAATAATAAGAAATGTGTATATAGCAGCATTACACATGTTATGACAATAACAACTCCCGCTTGGAGGTGGGAGGTCAGAATCCCAATTTGATTTGTAACACAAGCATCAATTTGTACACACACATACTCATAGATGGAGAAGTGTGGAAGCAGTGTGTGCTGTCTGCTGTGAGGACAGATGGAAGAGCTGAAGCAGCAAGACACAAGTATGTGCACATGTGGGTAAGGCTTTTCTAAGTCTATACTTTTACAGTATTTGGTTGAAATGCTGGTGAATGTATGGCCATATGAACTGGTAAAATTTACTGCTCTTTCATTTTTAATATAGAAATATATAAGGTTGTTTTCGGTTTTATAGATATTATTCAGCACCTATTATTTCGTATTTCATATGTATGCCCCACAAACACACTAAAACAGACAAAACCTTCTAGTAGGTGTTCAATGAAGCACAGAAATTTGTTATTTGTCATTTACTTCAGTAGGAATTAAGTATAGCTTGAAAAACTATCATAGTTTGAAGAAAATTCATATGAATCAAGACTTCTGAAGAGTCTGGCATGTAACAGATCTCTTAATAAGCCCCAGCAACACACACAAGCAGGAAGTGGCCAGTGACAGTGCTTTAATTCAGCACTCAGCTCTGCTGGCTCAGGAAGGCATGTGAGCCTCGCTACCTCCATTTGGCACATGGAGACCACTTTCCTGGGGCTGGTCTGCACCAGTAAGCTGTTAGGAGTACTTGGATAAACTGAACTATCATCAAAGGTCTGCACAATCCACACCACCCACACCCAAACTCTTTGTCAATTTTTTCAGTTTTCATTGTACTTGATGCTGAAACAGAAACTTTCAAGGTAGTTTAATTAATACTAAAATTATGAAAGACCATTTTTAATGATGCCAACATTAGCAAGACAACTGAAAAAGACAGACTGCAGCATTCTAGTCAGGATTATCAAGAATACCCTCATGAGCAGAAGCTTTGAAAAATCTATAAAAAAGCAAAATCTAGCTTCAGGATTTCCATTTTGCTGCATAAGACCCTTTTGTAGGAAATTCCATGGTAAAGGATGCATGACAGTTGCTCTGCTCATCTTCTGCAAACACAATAAATTCTGCATAGTTAACACAATGTGATCTTTCTTTCCTTTTGGATATAAAATATGTTCTTTATATAGATTTGCATAACCAAGACCTAAAGAAATTAAGGACAGACCAACATCATCTGCAGTGACAACAGCAAAACCAGTCTGAAATAGTGCAATGAAAGATATGTCAGACTGTTTTTAAGGTTGACAGGGTCACAAGAAAGCTTTACAAAGACTTTCATACTTTCAAGAAAATAAGGAACACAATGATCAGGGAATGGAACCCTGTACCAAGGATATAATGTATTTCTGTTGGGGTACAAATAGCCAGTCCTCCAGGGTAACAGCAGGTGTAAAAGATAATTGAATTAAAGGCTGTCAATTCATTTTTGGCACATGTATGGGGCAGACAGCCACCTCAAAGGAAAAGGATTCTCTGATGAATGGAAACAGAACTTATTTAAAAAATTGTCCAATTAATGCAAGAAATGGTACTGAGTTCCATAACATCTACACTGAGCTGAGATCCCCCCGCTCAATCCCACACCAGACTGGGGAACTGACAGTAGCAGAGGAGCTGGCTCTGCAGAGATGAGTGGCTGATGGCTCAGTGGGATCCCATGGCACTTGGTATCATGAGGAGCTTCTCACATTAGAGCCATGCAATCTGCCTGACCATGGCTTCGATCTACATTACAAGAGGAATACCACCCTCTTGCCAGAGCATTGGCCCTTCAGCCAGCAGTGCAAGTGCTTTTACTTGTGCAAAGCTGCACAGTGCTAAAATGTCTTAACTGCCAAGTTTGTTTTGTCTTTCAGTTTTAAGTTACTGGCAGCCACTAATGAAAGTCATCTTTTACCTCATCAAAGTTAATGAGATTAGGCACGACACTCCTGAATGCAATTGTGAGAGTCCTGCTTCCACCAGTAGTTGCGTTACTGCTTGTTCAGGCGCCTCTCTGCCTGGCATTGCTGCACTGGGGAATCGTGTCCTTTCTGGCTATGACTCATCACAGTCAGTCAGCCACATGGTCTAACTCCCTTTTCAGTTTAAATCACCTTCAGGTTACATTTGAGTGGTTTAACCATGGGAGGGTTCCCATTGTCTTGTTTCTGCCTTCAGGCCTTAAGGGACAAAGCTGAAGAGTCAATGTTGGTGTTTATTCATTAGCCAGCTCAAGTTGTGCTTTGGCAGAGATATAGAGACATTACACAAAGCAGATAAAACCCACTGCAATCCACCACCTCTGCAAGAAGGGGCAGAGGAATTATTTTAACACATGAAGACAGATAAAACCCTTGCTACATGTGTTTGCTCAGTAGTACTAAGTTTGACGAAATGTCTGCCCCTGTTCATTCCCAGGCTCTGCATTAATGCTGACACTGACAACAGCTCATGAAGCACGGCTGACACATGAATAGGCTCAGAGGTGTTGGGGCAGGTGTTGCAGGGCTCCACTGCCTCCTGCACATCCCCCAACAACACTGCTCTCTGTTCTGCAGCTTAAAATTGCAAAAGCCATATGTGATTGGCTACTTTTTGCCCTTTTTTTACCTCCTGCCCTCCCTACCAGCCAATGTTTAGGAGCTCCTGATTCAATGCTCCTTCAGCAGCCAACCTGTAAACTGCAACAGTCCCATGCTCAGGGGCTGCTCCCTACCTGCCTGACTCGTCCTTATCTCGTCTTTGTGCATCTGCTTATGACACGCCCCAGGAAACTGGCCCACAATTCTGATGATGCCTCCACAGCACAAATCTCCCCATCTGAAAGCTGTGCTCAGTCTAACTCAATAGTCAAAACTGACATGTTCTTGCACCAGAGTTTCACTAGGGACTTACAGCTGCTTCAGACTTGCCACCTAGATTGCCGTTTAAGAAGCCTTGACAGTTTGTTATCTCTCTGCCAACTTGAACAGAAATTCTGAAATTCAGAGGTCATAAGATGACCAGGACTAGTCCAATCTTCTACAGAGATAGTAGTTCAGATTTGCTTGCCCAGCAAGCCTGTGATGCATAACCGTGTCACTATGTTTATCTTCCTGGTGTTGACCAGTTTTCACAGGGATAGCATAGTTTGACTTCAGGTAGACTAAGAAGCTTAATTAAAATTTGTATTTCTTTTCAAATAACATACTGATTTCAGAAAAATTTCCAAAATAGACCTAGTCAGCCCCATTTAATAATTGCTAAAGTTAAATTGAAGTTGCTAGCATTATAGAGTAATAAAAGGAGAATGTCTACTTCCCTAGTCAATAACTTCATCTGAAACATATATGTTTTTCAAAAATAAAACACAGTTGAATTTTTCAATAATTTTAAGCTGCATATTCAACATCTTTGGTACATGGGTAAGAACAGACACGGGAACTAATGCGGAAAATGATTACAGATGTACAAGAAGAATTGCTTCATCTATCAGTTCTGTGAATTTACTCCTGTTCACCTGCAAACCTAAAATGGCAGAGAAGTAGCCAGGCTTGGTTTTGCTCCTCTGCTACCACCAGGAAGAGTTGCATGAGCAGAGGGTTAAGCTCACAAGGCACACTTCAACTGTGCACAGGCAAATCAAGCATAACTTTTGAAAGTCTTTGCTGGTTTTTAGCAGTGTTTGGAGCTAATGGACTTATTTCAATTTCCTGGTAAATGGCAGCCTGCAAGAACTAAATGGTGTGACAGGATGTGGGTGCCTGAATTTTATCTCCATTTAGCAGAGGTCTGTATTTAGCAAAGCAGCTCTCTGCTTGCATTGCCAGCAAGCACCTTCCTATTCCCAGGAAAGGCTGCCAGTCAGCCCACAAATGAGTAAACTTCCTCACTGAGTAAGGGAATGTAAATGGTGGCAATGTACAGAAGCATTAACACTTCAGCCTACATTGTTTGAAGATACAGAATTTTGCAAAACTAAAGAACCAGAAAGTGCAGTTATCCTAATGACTCATTTTTTTCATTTTTAGCATGCTTTTTTAGCTACAAAGCATTACACAGGCAACCACCACAGTGACACAAACTTCACAGTACACTATGAGACGTGTATATATCTAAGAGCAAAGACTGGAAATGTATTCTGTGAGCATTGCACAGAACATCCAGAGACTGTCCTGGGCAAGGATGGTCTGAATTGCGTAGTACAAACATGCAACGTACTTTTTCTGTTCTCCTTCTGCTGTTACAATTTCACATATTTTTAAACTTCATTTATCTGTCTGAAGAGTCACCATTAAAATGATGATCCCCTGGCTACCTCTACTGCAGCAGTTGATGCTCAGGCAGCTGTTTTGTTGTTTTGGTTTTTAATTGTAATTTATATTCAAAAGTCCTTCAAGAAATGTTGAGTGAGTTCCACAGCATTCAGATCTGAAACTCACTTCCTAAAGACAACATCCACAAGCTTTTTTTTAAAGAGCTTTTTTTTTCCTAAAAGAAAGGCAACAGGTCCCATTTCTGCTCTTCCCCAGTGCTCCCAGAAGCAAACACCTTGTGCTGTTAAACTGCTGGGCCCCATTCTCACACCACTAACAGACTGTAGCCAACCCTTTCTCCTGTTGCCTTAAACTTTCCAGCACTAAACAGGAATCTCTCTGGGGCTGACTGCATGAAAACTTTGTAAAAAAGGCACTTTAGTCTTCTGTTTTATTCCTTCTAGTACTTTTTACAATCGAGCAAACCCATCGAGTTAGTCACAGATTTTCTCATACTTTTGAATAATTTATTAATTAATTATGGTTCATGTTGTTTTACTGAATTAATTTCTTCATTTTGGTAATAATTACTTCGAATTTTTTTTTGTCTACAGTAGTAGATATTATCTTCAGTTAGTATCGCTTTAGATGGATTTTAATCTTCAGAAAACCACTAGTACCTACACAAACATTCACAACCCAGCTTTTATTTTTGTCTCTGGCTTTACTGCTCCCTCTTCACTTAGGCTGAGGCAACTTGTGCAGAGTGGTCATAATTTCCTTACAGGTTCTAGGATTTCAGTTTATATTTGTATGCTCTCTTTCCATACATTCTAAAATGCTTTCTCCTAGAGCTAACTTTTAAACTCTTGTCCCAGAGAAGACCAGAGCTCATATTCTGCAGAAATAGCACTGGCGATTTTAAAGGAGATGTAACTTTTCCAGTTAAAATTACACCCAGAAGATAGCATACTTGAAATACATTGCATTTATGTAACATACATATCTCACTCTCTAATTCTAAGAGCATATATATTTTATAACTCCAAATACTACTTATAATACAGAAGCTCTTCATGGTATATCTCTGCCACTGCCTAAAACTGTGCAAGAAGTCCCTTGGTTAGCTCTGCTGGGAGCTTGATACAACAGAGTGAATTAACTGTTTCTTTGTATGCCAAATTTCCAGTCTAATTTAATGGTATTTCCAGTGATATTCTACAAATATGTGCCTTGTCCTCACAAAGAATGTAAACTCAATTAGTGTGCACTCCCAAGCACTGGGAATGGAGGATTTTTCAGACCATTAAAACAAAAATGCATCTGCTTTTTTAAAAGTAGAATATACTCTCTGTGGAAAAGCATCAATTAAAACATGACATTAAAGCAAGTCATGGGGTTTTTTAGGTAAAAAGTGGTGAACTTACTACAGCAAGATCAAATCAATCACTGGAAAAATACACACTGCCTAACAGTATGATGAGAGGCATCCAAATGGCCTCAAGTCCCATCCTTCATGCATCACTAGAAATGGATGAATATCACTACACCAACAACCTGAAAATGCTTCCAAGATTGCGGGTCCAGATCAAGCACCTGAGATCAAAGGAGAAGCACCTCCATCTGTCACACTGGCTTTACATGAAGGAAGCCTAAATCTGCAGCAGAGATGGAAGCAGCAACGTGTGTCAGGGTGGCTGCCTGGGCAGCCAGAGGGCTGACAGCCAGGCTAGGATGTTTACACCTGGGCACGTCACACCATATTTCTCTTCTACCTTATATTTTTTATGGATTTTTTTAATGTCATAGTTTGCATTATTAAGCTTTTGAAAAAGACCCCTATTAATACAGTTTCTCTAATTTAGATTTTAAAAAATAAATAAATAAATAAATAATCTGTATAGCAAAACTACAAATATTAGAAAACAGCAGAAATCAGTTGATTTCAATAAAATTTCCCTGACAGACAGATCAAAATGCCAGTGGAAAGAAATACAGAAAATTCATTATGTTTAATTATTAATCTGCCGACAGCACAAAGGTAGTGCAATGGATCTGGGTGTGTCCTTGAAATGCCTCTAACCTTTGTAAGCAGGAAAGTGATCAGAATTTGTTTTGCCAAAGATGAACAACCCCGGCATCACCAGAGAATCCTTTGAATCTCCCAGATCTGAAAAATCTGCCTGTTGTGATGTTTAAACCTCTTTTTGGTTTCTGTAGCATGCAGACAACTCTTATCCGAATTGAGAAACTAAGGAATTTTTTAACTTCTTGTTTTCCTCATAGCAAGGCTTCACCTATGAAGAAGGCACAAGCTGAGATGGTGCTTGCCAACTTGATCATTACATTAATAAATCCATCAAAAACAATATTAAAAAGACTCACCAGTAAGATTGTAAACTAGACACTAAGACAATATTAAATCTAATTATTTTTTAGAAAAGAATCATCAAAGAGCTGAAATCCAGAAAGAATTTTGGATATTAAACAACAGCAGGAATATGAAAAGTGAGCATACCATAAAGATAATGAGTAAAGAGACCAAGCTAGGATGTATTTGCAATCAAAACGCTGGTTTCTCCTCCAGCAACTGCATTGTGAAGCATCTAGATGGAATTTGTGGTCAAGAAACATCCAGAGCATTTCAAAAACTCAGCATCACACACTGTCAGCCATTCCCAGGGTTATTATGAGTGAAATCTGTCTCTGTATGAACAAGAAGTCATAGGGATTTGGGTTTGAGCTTGTTTTTGAGCTAAAAGCTTTGAAGCACTTTTTATTCTGAAATGTGGCATCACAATGAATTTTGTGACAGATCATTTCCCTAATGATCACATTTCCTGTAGTGAGACTTTTCATCTTCCTCTATGACTGCACCAACACTGTAACAACACACACTCTGCAACACCTTCCACCTCCAGTGAAAAGGCTCTTATAGTCCCATAGATTGAAAGAGGACTCAAAGAAATGTGTCACTATGACTTAAGTCCTGGGTCAGGACTCTGCATCACCAGCACAGCTGATCTGTTTTGATTTGGGGGTTGGATTTATTTTACAAGAAAGGTAAATGGTAACTTCTATAACAATCTGCCTTACTAAGACCCATCATCATCCTGATAACATCAATGCTTATTTGCATTTGCCTCCTGCAATGCCATGATAATTCCAGACCAGAAAATAAATGAAGCTGTTAAACATACTGAGCCCTGCTATAAAGTTACTGGGGCATTACTGTTATTTCTCTGTTCTTGATTTGCTCTTGCTCATGTCCAGTAAAAAATGCCACCCTCTGATCTGACTCAACTGTCCAAGCAACCCTTTTATTTGTGCTCAGTTTGATACCTCTGACTGGAATTAGGCAGAAATTTTCTGTTGAAGATGACAGCGATCCTCTCCCAGGAAGAAGGATTCATGCCCTCAAGTCCTCCTGCAGTATTCTTTGCTGAATGTCATATTAAGTTCTTGTGACCACCCTTACTTGGATGAAAGTATTTTATGCAGAAGGTTAACCCAAGATTTCTACAACTGGCCGAGGTGATGCACAGGCCTCCTACCATGCTGCTGATTGACCATTAAATTAATGGTTTGTTTAATACATTAATCAGTGTTATACTCTCGGTTTGGGTTGTTAAATATGGCGCTTTGCATCCATTTGCTGCAAATCATGTGACTTCCTTTATGAAATTACAGTCACAAAAAATCAACTTCAATGTCTGGATTAAAAAATGTTCCTTCGTCTTCATTTCTGATAATTTTTTTTTTTTTTTGGCTTCTTACTCAGCAAAAGGTCCAGAGCGTTCCTTTTTGTTGAACAGCTTTCCGAGTGACCTTTTTGAAAGTTAACTATCTGAATGTTTCCATTTAACACGGAAATAATAACTTTTACTTGCTAAAGTGTTCTGAGTGTTACTGTGCAACAGTAAGGTATTTAGAAAGGTGCATTGAAGTCCATTTATGAAGTAGAAATATTTTATATGAGCTCTATGAGGTGACAATTTGCTATGATGAACAGGTATCCCAAGGCTCTTTTTTTTTTGCATTTCCTTTAATAAATAATGTTTAGCAGCATTTACTGAAATAAATATGATCTGATTTCTTCAAATACATACTTTTCCCTCTAATGACACAAATATTATTCAAGGTAATGTAAAAAAATGGCTTCTAGGTCTTAAAAGGAAATCACATTTCTTCATCTCACCTAAAAGATGAAAATGCCACTAACATTAGGTTTCACTCAAAACCACTTACATGTGATTCATGTACATTCCTGAAAGCAGGAATCTATTCTAAACCCTTTGGAAGAATCATTGTATTTCTACTTGCATACAGAAACCCAGATACTTTAAAAACTGGCAGCCCATTCATGACTTGTGAATCCTGAATGGTGTCTATGGGGTAGCCAAGAGATCAAGCCTTGTGTGTCTGATAAATTATGCAGTTTAAATTCTCTATAAGGAATCTCAAGGAATTTGACCAAATTTAAACTAGTGAATAATTCTGCTTTCTTAATGGCACATATTTAAATATGTAAAACACTGAAACCTTACTAACACTGATTTAAAGGACAAGCTATGTTGTCTTAGGCAAAACTCTCACAAACATAATTTGAAAGCTTCTCCAGGTAAGAATCTTCAGAAGAGACACTATAATCCTTTCTCTGAACAGAATTCCTTCCCCCACACCTATAATAATTGTCTATACTCTTTCTTAGACTGGAAGAATTACAGTATTCTGCCCACACTTCCTGGAAACTGTGCCTAGGGCCGTGTGTCTGCTTTTATCAAAATATCCATCAAAGGTCAGGTAATTTTCCATACTCATTTAGAGATAAAGATGCTACCTATCTTGATGAATCAGTTCAAGAGTATTGGTGCTTTTCCCTCAAAATGGATCAGACATAATCACTAAGAAAATGAAGTGCATTATTTCCATGACTGTTTCCAAGCAGGCTCAGAATTACAATAGTAGCAGATTCCACAGCTTCTTCCACTGTGGCCCTTCAATCAGCTCTTCTCTGGCTTTGGAGCTGGTGGCAGGGGACAAGAGGCTGAGCAGGAAATCAGTCAGGAAGACCTAACTAGACTTCTGCACTACTTCTGACAGCTGTAAGAAAGAATGAGTATGGGACACTGGGCACTAGTTTTAAAAAATAAAATTTAAAAAAGACAAAAAAGAGAAAAGAGCAGAAAAAAATGCTATCATGGAAGAAATGCTGGAGATAAGCCAGCAGGTTTTCATCCTCTTTTGACTAAAGCCAAAAAGTGATTGTGCCTGCAGTAGTAATTTACATCTTTCATGAGAAACTCCCTGATTTACTGGGAAAGAAAACTATGCCATTTGTTTAGCATCAGTAGTAGCCACAGTTGCTACTACAAGTTATCAGTAAGCCGGCACATTCATTGTAAGCCATTACAAAGGTCACTATTTCCAAAACATATAAGGGATTTAGGAGCCTAAGTGACCCTCAAAATATTCATGAAAAACCAAAACAACAACAACAAAATCTGTCGTCTTACCCAGCAAAGAATATAAAGACACTTGAATGAAATCAGTTTGTGCTTCAGGGATCCTAACATGACCCAAAGAAACCAAAGTATTTTCTTTACTATTAAATTCTTATCTTGGCATTGCAGCAGTTACACAAAATTTCCTTTACATCTTAGAAAGGACCTGAAATAGTCAACAAATCAGTTTTCCTTTTCTTTCTTCAAACTTTTCTTATACCTGGGCAAAAATATTAAATGTTGCTACATAATATTTTGCACATATGTTTCCTACCAACATCCACTGTCCAAGTCATAGAGCTGATTAGTGATATAAAAATAAAGCCTACAGCTCAAAACAGATACAGTGCAGTGTTTTTTTCAAAAGGATTTTTCTCCTATTTCCATCTCAATTCTATGCTCCTTTAAATGGGAATTACTGCCCTTTTTTCAAACTGAAACTTAATGCATTCTGAACACTGTATTTCCACATTTCCTGAAGAAACAGATCTAGTGAAGATTGTTTAAAATATTGCCAATATTCATGTCATCTACTTTTAATGTGGCAAATACTTTTAGATGTTTTACTCCTTTTTGCAAGAATCAGGAGTGTCTCATAAAGGAACATTTAAAGTTTTTGCAAGGGCTCTTCAAATAAATAACATAAACCAATGCAATGTTCATTTTGACAGTAATAATTGAAAAGAATACAAAAATAATAACACCAACATGATACAAGTCATTTTCATGGTCGTAAAGACAACAGAAACTACTGTGATCCAGAAATAAGTAGGAAAAACAGCTACCAATGGGATGCCCTTGGTCAAGAGGTACAGGAATGTGGTAGCTTTGTCACTAAGCTTCTGCAAAAAGATAACTATTTAACCAGACATTAGAATGCACTTTAATGAAAACTAAACAAACAAATAAATCCACATCAGGACACAAAAACTCCCAGAATTTCATAATTAGTTTTCGATTCTATTCTAAACTACTCTATTTCTATTCTATTCTATTGAAAGAGTAGCTCTGAAATAACTTTTTTAACTTCATCTACAACACTGACAGAAGAACTTCAGCACAGAATTACAGCCTGGAAAGTCACAGATACACGTGACTTTTACAGTATATACAATCTACAATGACTTTTTATAATAAAATTATACACACATAAGCTGTTCCAAAAGTCATTGTCCAGGGAGCAAAGGCAATTACTCAAGAACTGCCAAATATCCACTTACGTTGCCAGTGCAGAGCCCTAGTCCTTTTCCTTTCCTAACACGGCTGAACATCCACAGAGATGTTTCATTCTGGGATCGCAGACTGCTCTTTTAGTCCAACTTAGAACACAGCTCCAGAGCATGTGGTGAAGATACCTTTCCCCTGCAGAGCTGATTCTGTGCTTGAGCCACAGAGTTGGGGAGGCAAAGAACCACAAGAACACAGAAATCTCACAGCTACATGGTAAAATGGTGGTTTGGGTAACAGAATTAATATTCTGTCTCTCATCACAGAATTCTTGTATGATATTACCAAATGTACTCACACTAAATTTTACCTGCAGCAAACATTAATAATTGGTCCGCATTTAACAGGTTCTTAATTATACCAGTATGACTGAAAAAAGTGGTGACCTTTCAAAATTGCAAATTAATCTGAGACAAACACGCCCCTTCCTAAAGCACCTCTAACTTCAGTTAATTTTTCTGATTATTAGACTGATCTTGTCTTTGGGCCTTTTTAACATCACAGGTATGAAAATCTATATGTGTGTGGCACTTAGATAGAAAAGATGAGCAACAGCTTCAAAAAACATTAGAAGAAACAAGTATTTCTAGTTGTAGAAAGTTTTCAGTATCAAGTCTGTAACTATGGCCTGAACTGTCCATTGAGCAGCACAGATGTTATACACAAAATATATTTTCATTCTCTGCACAGAAAAGAGAATCCAGTAGAGGAAAAAATATCTTTCTGAGTTTAGAAGAACTTCTTTCAGTGAAGATGCAGATTGCATCTGCCACCACTGCAAAGATTTGGTATCAGCCATATGTCAGCTTTATCACTCTATCATTGCAGTCCTCTTCAAAGACTACCTTCGAGATCTAAAGTGATTTTTAAGAAGTGCGTAGGGTTACTGTACCTGCTTCCTTCCCCCCATGTTTACTCATTATCTCGAGGAAAGGCTGTCATAACAGAGTTTAGATTTTACAGAAAGATGATATTAATAAACAGTTATTACACATGCATTACACAATTCAACTCCATTCAAGGCTCTGCCTACAGCTGTATCTTATGATCAACTACTGCATTTGCAAACAGAGCTATTCCAAATGCTTAATATTTCATAATAAAACCTTTCCACTCAGTCTTGCAGCCATCTAGAACTTAAAAGTCCTTATGATCCTGAAACCAACAGGGCAAATTAAAAACAATCAATTCCACAAAAGCCAAAAATCAAAAAACAAACCAAAACCCTCCAACCTTCTGTAGTGTTCAGTAGATATTTTTTAAAAATATTCTATACTATGTTACAGATTCAGGTCATACTTGAATTAATTGCAGGCAATCTCCAGAGTTTGTGTCTACAGAATTCACCATCTGATAACCAGGAAACATATTTTCTTTACAGTCTAAATAAATCAGTTAGGTCAAATATGTGTCAAAATTACCGTATTTTCGTGACCATAAGGTGCACCGGATTATAAGGCACTTTTTTTTTGCAGCGTTGATCCGCACACAATTTTGCAACTTTACACATAAAATCGGGAAGGACGGACCCGAGGGACCTGTGCATGCCTGTTTGCGGTCATTCCATTGTGAGCTTCATGTTTGTTGCTGTGCAATGCGAAACAGAAATTGTTTTGAGATCCCTTCAATACTCAAGGTTCATATGTAAGGCGCACCGGATTATAAGGCACACTGCTGGTTTCTGATCAAATTTTAGGATTTTCAGTGTGCCTTATTGTCTAAAAAATACGGTAATTTATTATTGCTATCACTATTTATGAGCACTGAGATATAAAGGTGCTGAATGCAATGTAAAAGTTTTTTTAACAGAACAGAACAGAATTTGGAACCTCTCTTCCACATCCAGATGCTGTTCATGTTAGCTCATCTCCTGCAGGTAGAGGAAGAGCTACAAGAATTGAGAATCAGAAGGGTAGGATTCCATGCTCTCCCATACATGAGAGTGAATGTGTATGTGTGTTTGTAACACATCAGCTACACATTCTGTTGTTTGTTTACAGTATTTCACTCACTGGTGTGAGAATGCAATATGTTAATGAAAGGATTAAACAGCTGGAGAAAATAATCACTGCAAATAAGCATAGTGCCTTTGTATGTGACCTGATTTTTTATTGTTTCCACATAGTAAGAGAGGAACTTGGAATACCTTAAGTTTTTACCCACAGTAGATTTACCATTAAGTGTTATGTTGCAGGAATACTTACACCAGTGGTTGACATGTATAAAAGTTATAAGAGCTCAATGTGATGATATGTGCAATACATGGACCTGTGTAGGACAGTTTATCTTGAATCCTGGGAATAATTTATTGCATGCTGCTTTGAATGAAGTGTTGTATGTTCCTTTTCTCAGAAAAGGAAATAAACAGCACAGGGGATTGTGCAAGTTCTCTGGCTGGCCATGTATGCTGCTATCACTTTTTCCATTATCAGTCTTTCCTCTCATCTCCATAGCATTCCCTTTTAAGAAATATCCATGCTGCCAAGAAGGACAAGACCATACTATATCCTACCTTTGTCCAGCACTTGGCCCAGCAAGAATGCTTGACCCCAGCTATGGAAAATAGCCCTCCTATAAACAGAGAGTCACAACCACACAGAGGAGCAGTTCCCTCCTGACTTCCCAAACAGCTCTTTTTTTCCTTTCCAAGAATTCTGTATTCACAACTTCAAAAAAACTTTCAGAAAATATTTACTTGCAGCAGAACGCTAAAATTTTTTACATTGTCTCAGTGACCAACATATGAAGCTCCTCTGAAAATCTGATCATTTTCTTCTATGTAAAAACAGTTCCCAAGTGTTTTGGAGCTTATAATGAAAGTCAGGAATATCTCTTCCAAACAGCTTTCTCTAAGAGTAAGAGCATTGGATGTCTTTCAGAAACATTTCTAAGTCATTTCATTAGCACACTAGGACAGCAAAATCAGAAATGCTACTAATATATACTAATACTTTTTTTTCCTGCTCTTTCATATTTTTCCCTCAAATCTCAACCACATTTCACACACCTCAGACTAACACACCAGACTGCAGGTGTGTGGAGAATGTAGAAAGATCTTTCACTTCTGTTGAGGCAGCACAGTTGAGCACAGAAGCATTAATGAAGTTGCAAAGGAAGTCAAGCTTTTTCTGTGTACTTGTCAGGCAGTGTGAGTGTGAGGTATCCCAAATAGTACCCTTCCATTCACACACATTGCACAGGCATGCACATTCACAGACTGTATTTTGGGAGGAGAGACTTTGTGTACTGCATACAAGAGACTTAGGGCAATAATCTCTTATTGCCATTAGGGACCAAGTATAGAAAAATCCACATAATTTTAAAAATATATGTTTCATCATTTAAAGTCTTCAAAGAAAGTGTGTTGTGGATAAAGAAATTCTCCAGATACTGTATCCAAAACTCATTAAAACTGGAAGATTTCTGTAAGGTGTATACACACGTGATTTTGCATTCATTTGAGACAAAAAAGGCCTATCTTAACAGATCAATCAAACTGCTGGTCATTTTTCCTTTGATGTTGTGAGTGTAGAATTTTACATTATATGCTGACAAAGTCAACTTGGCCTGCACTTCCCTATAACCGTTGTTTGGGTTTATAACTGCTACCACTGAGACTCCTAAAACACCTAATTTACTAGACAGGCTTCCTACTGCATTTACCCTTAAGTGTGGAGGATTCTCTTTAACATGAAATTTTTTGCAGCTGTGGTCTGTTTAGAACACCTCAGCTCATCCACAGACACCGGAAGTAAAAGTCTGTTCTGGTGTCTCAAGAGCTCATGGACCAGCTTCAGATATTTCACCCATATTTCACCCAATAATGGGTAAAATAGAGACTACAGTTGATGTGATCGTGTTCTACAGAATTTCAGATTTGCTGAGGTTAAGCACAGTATGGGTTGTTCTTACTCAGTACAACACCTGTGCTTTAGGACTGAGAAAAATTAGAAATTTGTGCACAAGTCATTTGCTCCATACTTTGGCTTTCTTTGCGCAGATTACTACCCAAAAAACTCTAATGCACAGCCAGTTCCATCACATTAATTGGTGGTAGTTTACATGTTGCACGACACAGGCATATTTATAAATATTTAAGGAATTAGGACTCTACATTTTTCGACAAGGTAAGTGCTACTATCTTCAGCTTGACAGATGATGAAACTAAGGTCTGGAGAAATGAAAGCAACGCTTCACTCTAGGAGTTTCTGAGGCAGCCTAGACTGCAGCTGACTTCTGCCTCTTAGATCTTATTCTAGAGGCCTGACTCTGCTTTGCCATTTATCTTACCCTATTTTTCCCCTATATAAATCTTAACTTACAAGCCTCCAGAAACAGTTCATGGCTTAATACTATCTTAAATATTCAATTCACAGTTTTGTGGTGTATATGATTACCAGGAAAGGCAACATTAGCCTTGTATTTTTGTAACATCTCAGCTGAGGTTCTGTATTATATATTTCTCTGAGTGTAAAAATCTTTCAACTCATATAGGACATATGGTTCAGTTAACGAACTACTATTTCCTTATATATTTTACAAAGAGCTTCATTGTATGGCTTCATTTTTCTATTAGACAGCTATTTTGATTATTTCTCTTACTGTCAGGAAAAGGATCTATTTCAAAAGGCAATTAAAAATATTCCTCCATGGAGTCCACATTTTTGAAACAACAAAAAAGTCATTCATGCCGTACAAAGGTACCTCTAGAGCTCTTTGCAAGGCAGTGGGATTATGAATGAAGAACAGACAGATTGTAAGAGAAGTCTTTGAAACTAAAGAATAGAAACCTAAGCAAGCAGGCCAGCCGAGAAGGCACTGACACAGAGGGAATAACTGCAAGAACAGTACTGCAAAGTAGTGGTATAAAAGAAAAGAAGTGAATCCTGTTAGCTATACAACACTATGGATAATATAAGCTAGCACTGAAGTGCTCACAGCTAGTTTCTAAAATTCTGGCATTGAAGGCCCCAAACTGCTTTACTTGAAAGGGAAAAAAGCCTGGAAATAGATAAAATGCTGTAACAGTTACTGAAACACCAGTGAAAAAGACCTATTTGCAAGTGCGTGTATAGTCAGGAAATACATCAGGACATGCAGGCTAAAAGAACAGTCAAGCTGCAGGGAAATAAACAACTATAACTGTATCTGTTATCTTTATATTTACAGCAGGAAAGAGTTTCACCACTCTTTTAAAACTTCTCACCTTTTTTTTTTTTTTTTTTTGCACAGAAGTGTTTCAGGGCCTAAACTGAGCTTTGAAGAGAGTCAACTACTTCCTCCAAAATATACTGGATGCACTTCATAAGTTTGTCTGAAATAAAAACCTGCTTGATTTCTGGCTCTATAGGATTTATGGTAAATCGGTGTGGGTATCTCAGGATGATGCAGAAAGCAGCAGAGTTTGGAGACAATCACTGTCCCTCAGGCACAGCTGGCAGTGCCAGCAGCCAGCTGGGTGAGCACATGTGCTCTGAGCAGGCACAAACAGCCGGCCCAGCTCTGCCTAAGGACAGCTCTCCCCAACACACATGCTCTGCTGCGGCTCAGAGGAACTCACAGCCACAGAGCTTAACCCTTGCTAGCGAGCCTCCCCCGCCCTTCACACCTTCTAAGCTGAACTCTTGCTAGCAAGTCCTGCCCAGTACTTCCCACCTTCCTGCAGTGCTTCTCGTTCCTCTGCTGTCTCGGGTTTCATCTCTACAGCCACCCCTGTGCTGTGCTCTCCCTGCCCGCCCTCGGTTCTCACCCTGGGACTGGCAGCAGAGGAAGAACAGCCTCACAAAGAAGGGGGAATGGCTCAGGGTAAGCCTGCTCTGCACGGGGGAGACGCACAGACACTTCAGAGACACTTGAGCTAACAACACCAGGTACTTGACTGAGTACAAAAAGTCAAGCCATGACAGCAGACTTCAATGTGGGCAAATTTCTTCTGCCTTCCTGGTGGACCGGATTTATGCCTATGGATATTAACTCTTCCATGGCTTGCTGTTCTTCCCTAGCTCCCAGCAGGATACAGTAAATTCCACAATGCAGCTCCACAGTAAAGGAAAACAGAATACATACTATGTATTCTCATCTTCAGTATGGAGACTGCTGCTTGTTTAATGCATACACTTTCTTCTACCTTAATATACATTCTTATGCCAGAGCAATTCCCCTTATCCTTTATCCTACATATCAAATAAACCAATATTACTAAGTTTCACTGCTTGAAAAATTAGCTTGGCCAGACTCTTTCCAAGGGTATAGACTGACCTGTGAAAAAGATTTTAATGGAAAATCAGAGCCATAGGACAAGCTATCTGAAAAGAATTCCATTTCCAGCTGGAAACTTGCATAGCTCTTGGGCATGGAGACTGCATGACCAGAATTTCATGTATGTGCTGGTTTTGACTGGAGTAGAGTTAATTTTCTTCACATTACCTATCATGGGGCAATGTTTGGATTTGTGATGAAAAATTGGGTTAATAATCCAGTTTTCATTAGTGCTGAGCAGTGCTTACACAGTAAAGGCTTTTCCTGCTGCTCCTTCCACCCCACTAAGGGAAGAGATTGTGGGTGCACAACAATCTGGGAGAGGACACAGCTGGGACAAGTGACCTGACTGCCCAAAGAAATATTCCATATGGCATCATGCTCAGTATAGGGAGCTGAAGGAAGGAAAAAGTGGGGACATTCAGAGTGATGGCATTTTTGTTCAAAAGTAACCATTACATGTGATACAGCCCTGCTTTCCTGGGGATGGCTGAACACCTGCCTGCCCAGGGGAAGCAGTGAATTAATTCCTTGGGTTTTTTTACTATTAAACTATCTTTATCTCAGCCTCTGATTTTTCTCACTCTTACCGTTCCAATTCTCTCCCCAATCCCACCCGGAGGCAGTGAGCATGCAGCTGTGTGGGGCTGAGTTACCAGCCCCAGTTTAACTCAGTTACCTGAGTTAAACAAAAGCAGCCCTCCTTGATGTCCAATGCAGGGCTCAAAGGGGTTGAGATAACGACAGCTTTGATTGGAAGGTGTTAGATGGAATTTATAGCTGTTATTGCTGCTTGGCTGCTTTGGGCAGACTCCTGTGCTTGCCCTGGATTTGATGTCTTACAGTACATTAGTGTAGTGCTCAGCTGAGGCTGCTTTTTGCTTTTCCTGCTGTTGTGCTGCTGATCCCCTCGCTGTGCTGTGCTTGGGGACATTTTGAGGACAGCAGTGGTGATGCACAGGGACTGGCAGATGGTCAGGGCATCACTGCTGTTTCTGTGCTGCTGCACTGGACACACAGAACTCCAGTGTGAGCTCGAGTCAAAGGGACTGTGATCTGTGAGTGAGTCCACATGGGAGAAGGATATCCTGAAGCTTCTCTGGCCGTGAATAAGTCCATGCCAAAGCAGATACATCTGGAAGTGCCCGTGGTTGTGGCTATGTCAGAGCCACAGCTAGGGCACCGTGCAGGCATCGGGCCCAAGGCCAGGTCCAGCTGCAGCAGGTACCGCTTGAAGCACCAATGGCTGTTCATGAGGCCATGCTGGACACCTGAAATCGTGTGGCCATGGAAAAATCCACAGCAGGGCAAGAATACCCTGCAGGGACTGCAGCCAGGAGCAAGGCCCTCTTGGGCAAGTTTACTTTCTGAGGGGACAGTGGCTGTGGGGGAGGCCACGCTGGAGCAGGTCTGTGTCCAAAGGCATGGTGACCCATGGACAGGGCTCTGCTGGAACAGCTGCTCCTCAGTGCCACTGTGGCTGTGGATAAATCCATGCAACAGCAGGTGTGTCCCTGAAGAGAATGGCTCATAGACTTGGCTCCACTTGGAGCAGGTACAACCCTAAGGGACTACAGTCTATGGGTAAATCCAAGCTGGAATAAGGGCAAGGGGAGGAGTTCATTGCAGTGTTATATCCCATAGGGGGTGGGTAAGAGATTGCAATAGAGATCCTTTGAATTGTTGTAACCCATGATTTGAGTTGTATATTATAGGAATTACTATAACAAGAACCACCCAAACGGATGGAGGAGCAGCCTTACAAGAAACAGAGAAAGTGCATCAGGAGCCCAACTGAGCTGGCTTTGGTGCCCAATAACCATGAAACAAACAACCTCTCCTGTCCTGAGTATCACCACAACATGGAGCCCAAATTCATGGACTCAATAGACTCAATAGACATGTGGTGGACATCTTATGAACACTTTGCAGTGGTTGATAGACTAAGGAAATACTATCTGTATATTATACCAAAGGATGGGAAGTCAGGTGGTGGTTAATGCTGTATTAGATAGTGTGGGACATAAGGAGTATGAGGTAAAGAAGAAATCCCTCTATTATCTATTTTCAGCACAAGCTCAAAACATAGTCCCATACTATGTCAAAAATTAACATCCCAGACAAAACCAGCACAGTGTGCCTGCTGAAGCTCAATACTCAATACTTTTAACTTGGGAAAAAAAAAAAGTCACACCCAAAACTATCAAACAATTATTTAGTTTCCTGACATAAAGGAAGTGGCTCAGAAGTGGGTGAAAGCTTTTGAAAGCTGTCAAATGGCTACTACTTTTGTGGAGGAGGAGGGGAACTTGAAGTAATGATCTAATGGAAACAGTGCTTGTTCTGCAAGCATTTTTTTTTTCTAAAGGGAAGCAAAGCTGTTTTTCTGACTCTTTTGGCTTGGGTTAGGAGTTTTTGGGGGAGGGCTTTGGGGCATTGGTTGGTTTTTCAGAGTGTTTGATTACCACTACATATCTATTTCTTATCAGAAAAACTAGTTAGGCACATGCTTTTTATTTGAGGGATATACATAATGAAAAGGCCTTTGTGCAGGCTCTAATTTCTTCTAATTTAGTTTGGTTTAATGTATTTTGATGCTCTTAAAAGTGGCTTGGTCATTACAGGAAATCAGTGATGTCCTATAGGATGTCTGAGCTTGTGAAGGAAGTAAGAAAACCTTAAAATTTCTCTGCTAAGTTTTCAAAATCACTAGGTACACTAGGCTGTTCAAAAATAATTTTAGGAATAACAAAAGAAATCCCAATGCCCACCCAACACTTAAATCAAGTGCCTGAAAAGTGGTTGCCATAAAATCAAAGTCTGTGCCACCCTTTCAAAATGCTGCTCCTGCATTAACAAACCCTCCCTAGGAGACTGCCCAGTGTCCCTTGGCCACAGGGCAGAGCAATCTGCATAGCAAATATGAAGTATTAATGTTTCTGTCACTCTAAGAGGAGAAGCAATCTCTGTGCCAAACTACATCAGAAAAACAAGGTCTATGATGTTGTGTACTTGATACTACAGCATGAGATTTAATTGTAGTAGAGAGGAGTTAAAATATTTCTTTGAGGCTTCTCAGTTTAGTAAATGTAGAGAAGAATTGCATCAAGTCAGACTACTATGTGTGAACAGAGAAAAATAACTATTACTTGAAATAAAATGCTACTATCCATTTATCTGTCTTCCAGCCCTCTCTGTCAGCCAACATGTTGACTGACTGTGG